>JACEIK010007770.1:12208-70948 GCA_018107945.1 Datura stramonium
CCGTTTGACGCTTTATATGAAATAAGGTATAGGTTTGGGCACTTAGCTACGAATTCTGTGATGTCCTTCTTCATGCCATTCCACTAATAAACTCCCCATAAGTCACGGTACATCTTCGTGGCACCTGGATGGATTGAATACCTAGATCCGTGAGCCTCGTGCAGCATTCAGCTCCTCAAATTATCAACATCTGAAACACATAAGAAACCCTAGTATCGAAGCACACCATTTCCCCCTTTGGAGAAGACCTCCACCTTCTTATTCTGAACAGCTTCCTTTAACTTTACCAAAATCGAGTCCTCATTTTCTGTAGCTTTCACATCAGTCACCAAGGACGATTCTAATTCTTTATGAATAATAACACCTCCATAGGTCGAGTCAATCAACCGAAATCCCAACCTCACATGTCGATGCACATCTTTCACCAACTCCTTTCCCTCGTCCACATGAGACACACTCTCCATACAGAGTCTACTAAGTGTGTCTTTTACTACATTGGCCTTACACGGATGGTAAAGTACTCTTATATCATAGTCCTTGAGTAGCTCCAACCACCTTTTTTTGCCGAAGATTGAGGTATTTCTGGGTAAACACATATTGCAAACTCTTATGGTCCGTGAACACATCCACATTGACCCGGTGCAAATAATGTTGTCATATCTTCAAGGCAAATACCACCGCGACCAATTCAAGATCATGGGATGAGTAATTCTTCTCGTGAACTTTTAGTTGTCAAGAGGCATATGCTATAACCTTGCCATGCTGCATCAATACACACCCAATCCCAATCCTCGAAGAATCACAATACACCATAAACCCATCGGTACCTTCCGGTAGAGTTAACATCAGTGCCGAAGTAAGTTGAGTCTTCAACTCTTGGAAGCTCTTCTCACAGGCCTCTGACCATTGGAATTTCACCTTCTTCTGGGTCAATTTGGTCAAAAGTGTTGCAATCAATGAGAAACCATCAAACAAATCTCCTATAATAGCTAGTTAAACCCAAGAAGCTCTGAATATCCGAAGGATTCACCGGTCTAGGCCAATTCTTCACCGCTTCTATTTTCTGATAATCAACCTTTATGCCATCACTTGATACCACATGGGCCAAAATTCATATGGAGTTCAACCAGAACTCTCACTTGCTAAATTTGGCATATAACTGGTGATCCTTGAGATTCTATTTTCTGAGAATCCACCTTTATGCCCTCACTTGATACCACATGGCCCAAAAATGCTATGGAGTTCAACCAAAACTCGCACTTGCTGAATTTGGCATATAACTGGCGATCCTTGAGAATCTAAAGCACTATTCTCAAATGAGCAGCATGCTCCTCCTCACTCCGAGAGTATAACAAGATGTCATCAATAAACACAATCACGAACATATCTAGGTATAGCTTGAACACCCTGTTCATCAAGTCCATAAAAGCTGCAGGAGCATTCGTTAGTCCAAAAGACATAACTACAAACTGGTAATGACCATACCGCATCCTGAAGGCTGTCTTCGTGATGTCACTCTCCCGGACTCTAAGCTGATGATACCCGAAACTAAGATCTATTTTTGAGAAGCACCTGGCACCCTAAAGCTGGTCAAATAAATCGTCAATCCTGGGTAAAGGATATTTGTTCTTAATGCTGACTTTGTTCAATTGTTGATAGTCAATACACATCCGAAGAGAAATACTTTTTTTTGGACAAATAGAACTGGTGCACCCCATGGAGACTTGCTCAGCCAAATGAAACCCTTGTCTAGCAGATCCTTCAACTGATCCTTCAACTCCTTTAGCTCAGCTGGAACCATTATGTAGGGAGGAATATATATAGGCTATGTGTCGGGAAGAAGGTCAATACAAAAATCAATCTCCCGCTCGGGAGGAACACTCGGTAAATCATCAGGGAATACCTCTGGGTACTCACACACAACCGAAACTGAGTGGATAGTCGGGGTCTCGGACTCAACATCCTTAACCCTAACTAGATGATACACACAACCTTTAGAAATCATGTTTCTAGCCTTAAGGTAGGAAATGCAATGACCTACAGGCACAGTTGAACTACCTTTCCACTCTAAGACTGGTTCACCCAGAAATCTGAACTCTATTGCCCGGGTTTTGAAATTAATAGAAGCATAACACGCATATAACCAATCCATGCTGAGAATAATATCAAAGTCAGTCATGGATAACTCTACAATGTCTGTGGAGGTGACTTTATGCAATATTGTGATCGGAAAACTTCTATACACTCGCCTAACTACAAATGAGTCACCAACTGGAGTAGAGACCGAAAGTGGTATCTGACAAAATTTCTGGATTGACCCCAAACCTACTAGAAATATAGGGTTTCACAAAACACAAGGCAGCCCCTGGATCTAATAAAGCATAAGAATCAAGGTGAAACACTAGTAACATACTAGTAACCACATCTGGTGAAGTCTCCTGCTCCTGGCAGGTCACAAGGGCATAGATCCTGTTCTAGCGCTGACCGCCGTCTGAACTAGTCGAGGCACCATGCTGGGAGGGATGTTCTATTGGAGTAGCTAAACTAGCAGCTAGCATATGGGCTCTGCCGCCCCCTGACCTTGTTGAAGGGTAATCCATGAGTCTATGTCCGGGTTTGGCACACTCGAAACAAGCGTCTAAGACAACTAGGCACCTCCCTGGGTGATTCTTACCACACCTTGCACAAGATGGGAAAGTGCGCTCTATGTGCATGCTACCTTGGCCTCTCAAATCTGAATCCCTACTTCTCCGGTCCCCTTGTGATCTAGATGGTGTACTAGTTGATGACGGCGCTAGAGAAAAAGACTTGTGATGAGACTATTGGCGCTGTCCAACCCCTGATCTAGGTTGAGAAATCCCATAATTGTCTGTCCTAGCCCTCTTAGTCTCTCTTTGCCTCCGATACACTATCTCCATCTACTAGGCATGCAACACTATGAAGGGAAAATCTATGCTCAGTGCAGCATGGCGATCCTACAATCCTTATCCAGGTAGTCCACCACTCCATACACAAATCAGCTCACCCGAGCCCTCTGGTCTGCCACTAACTCATGTGCATACTTGGATAAGTGGGTGAACTCCAAAGAGTACTCCTGAACCGACATATCACCCTACTTCAGATTTTACAAACTCAACCGCCTTCAGTTCCCTCATCTATCGAGGGAAGAACCAGTCCAAAAAGGCTGCATGAAACTCTTCTCAACCTATAGGGCCTGCTCCCACTGCCCTACTATCTCTCCATTGTTTAAACTAAATATGTGTCATCCCTTTCAGCTGATAAGAGGCCAAATTAACGCACTCTCCTTTTGTCAACCCCCTAACCTTGGTGATCTTCAGAATCTCATCAATGAATTCATATGGGTCCTCATATACTTTTGACCTAAGGAACTCCGACGGGTTCATTCTCAAGAAATTCCTAAATCAAGTCACCGTTGCATTCCCATTTTGCGGAACATGTGCAATCGCCTATTGATTAACCTGAGCGGTCAAGGCCTGTGCGAACAGTTGAATAGCTACCCGAAACTCAGCATGGGCAACTAGCTCTGGTTCTTGGTTCTCCTGAACTGGTGGGATATTATGGTGCTCGTTACCGTTGCCATCCTTGTGGCCGTCTCAGCTTCTATTCCTCCTACTATTCATTATTTGGGGAGCCATGATGCTACAATTGCGATTAGCATGAATTAGAAGGATAGAGAGACATTTCATTGCACGACAAAGATCATGAAAAAAAGGGAACATTTCCTAAACGTCTCGTAGCCACTTCGTCATAAGTTTGGCGCGCTTCACACCCATGAAAAAGACTCTACTTAATGAGGCTTTCAGACACCCTAGGACACTTCAAATCTATTGCTCTGATACCAAGTTTGTCACGACCCGAATGTAGACACGGATCGTAACACGGGACATGGAGCCCGAGAGACTCCAAGTCGACCCATTGCATGAACATTCATCTAACTCTGTATCATTAAAGATGAATACTTAACATAATGATATAGCAGAAGCATAAACATAACATATCATGATAAGTGGAATGTACTAAATAATAACAGTTGAGTACTACAAATAGTCTGAAAGCCTCTATCGTATCAGATGGGTTGATGTTACAACATCCCCAACTAACCCGGCAAAAACTGAAAACTAAAAGGAACATCAATATCTGAAACATATTGTCCTCAGAGAATGAGGACTCACCATGAAGCTGGATGCTAAACTCATAGATGGACTACTGTTGGTGCTAGATTTGAAGGTCGGAGCCTGTATCATAAAACGATACAACATAGAGTATGTGATCAATATATGAAATATACCGAGTATGCAAGGTAAGTAAAACAAACATGTAAAATACATAAAAAGCTCATAAGAGATCATGAGAATTGGGAAATATGCTCATAACATAATTAGCATATGAAAACATAAGGCTCAAGGTTTTTAAAACATTCGTAAATCAGTCATAATCGTAATCATAAGAGAAAAGCTTTATTGAACATGACTTGAGCCAAAGTGCATAATCATAAGCATGCATACATGATGAGGAACAGTGGGAGATTCTTATAACCGACATACCCCATATGAGCAATCCCTAGTCAGGGGTGTGTTCGTACCTTTCCAAGGGTTGAACCATGAAGGGCATTATATCACACATGAGAGGTCCCATTTAGTCAAGGGAACAGTCACAAGAGAGGTCCCATCATGTCCTTCAGTGGCACATAGTTTTGAGATTCGGGGCAAAACCTAGGCCCCTAACCTACTCGGTGTTAAATACTACTCCCAAAACATATATAGTGCTCATAGTATAATATGCATGAGATGCATGGACTAGTTAAATAATGATAATCATAATCATCCTTGTAAATACTTGAACTAGCCATGAGGGTAAGGCCCGTGAGTCGGACAAAAACATAGTTAGTAAATCATGAGGTTCATGCATGCTTGCAAATCATATATAGACTTTTTAAATAATAATTTCATAATGGGAATTTGAATAAATCTATATTATGACTCATAAATCATGATGGGTTTATGAATATCAAAAATTTAAATAAAGATCATAACTCGATTCATCATAGAACTTGCATAAGTAGGCATAATTTATTCGAAATTGAATTAAATAATTTTATAATCGAATTAGGTGTAAAATCTGATCATGATTCATAATATATGGTGTAAAACATGAGAAGTAATAACCCATGGATAGATAATTAGAATTCCACAAGATTTAAGATAAAACCCCATAAGATTTTTAAACTAAACTTCAAGAATTAGGAGAGATTGGGCATGGGTGTGAACGAAAACACCCATTCATAACCTTTACATACCTGGTTATGGCTGATTCTAACACCTCCTTGAATTCCCAAGAAGGAATTGAAGAAAAACTTTGAAGGATTGCCTTGATCACCTCTCTAGACTATCACTCTTGCATGCATGAATATGAAATGGCCTAAAATGAACTTAACCCCTTTAAAAGTCATTATTCATATCTCAAAACGACGTAGTTTAGGCCTTAGGGTTTTAGGAATTATGGAAAATCCCTTACTAAATTCACAGAAAATAACTGCCAGATGGTCCCAACGAGGGACCTAACGACTCGTCACCAAGGGCCAGGACTCGTGGAGTCATCCGCGAGGTTCACTACTTCTCAAGTCTTCTGGGCTCGTAACGGAATAGATAACGACTCATTACCTGGTGACGTGCACTACCTTTGATTCTCACCTAGCATCATCCTGCTGCTCATGATCCTTCCCACGAATTGTGGTGACTGACCACGACTTGTGGGGTCCTCTCGTCAAGTACACTGACTCTCTTCCTTCTCTTTACTTACTCCCCCACCCCACGACTTACCTAACGAGTCCTGGGGCCTAACCACGACTCATGGTCGCGTCCGTGGGATGCCATTTCTGAAATTTTCAAACTCATCACCTAGGCTCCCCACGAGTCACATCACGACTTGTGAGCTACTCTCACAAGTCACCTCATGACCCGTCCTTATGCTTGGTGCCATATTTTAAGTTTTTCCCCATTTTATCTCCCATTTCTGATCTTTAGGCTTCTGGGGTATAACACTATAGCCCTTACTGAAGAGCGCAGCTCAAAGGTGATGAGCAAGCTGCTACAAAAGCTTAAAGACCTTGGGACTTTCCTCTTTCCAATACAAACTGGTGGAAGTGAGATAATATAGACCGTGTGTGATTTTGGGGCAAGTGTGAACTTCATGCCCCTATCATTGTTCAATACACTTGGGATGGGAAAACCACAACCTTCTAGAGTGGTATTGCGACTAGCTGACCAAACCAAAGTGGTTTTGAAGGGGATCATAGAGGGCGTGCTCATCATAATCCCTATTGACTTTATTACTTTTGACTCTGAAGTTGATGACAGGGTACTTATCATAATGGGACATCCTTTTCTGGCCACTAGTAGAGCTTTGATAGATATTAGAGCGGGCAACCTGAAGATGCGAGTTAATGATGAGGAGGAGAACTTCAGAGTATATATAGCACTCAACACCCTATCACACTAAAAGGATCTCTGTATGATCACTATGGTGGAGAGGATGAGTGTTCGGTGTGAGAATGCAAGCGGACAACCCCTCATCTGAAGGCTCTCATCAAAAGGGAACTGAGCTTGTGTTTGATGGATTGCAAATTAACCCTTGCCGGGATGTGATGATGAAAAAGAGGGAAAGTATGGAGGCTATTCCCTACAGAGTTAAAAAAAGAAGGAGATTATTCATGAAAGTGTAATATCCCAAAAGCCCCTAAGATCAAATCCTAGACATAAAGCAGAAGCTAGCAAAAACTAGCACTTGGCCATTATACGACCCTCAGGATGGGTCATTGGAAGGACATATGGGTTGTTGGATAACCTATTTTCCAGAGGTTCCAGAAAACTATCAAAATTTGTGAGGAACCACCGAGTGGATAAGATGACTCATTGTTAGATTGTACTAGTCATTTGTTCTGGTTATCAAAGCAGGTTCAGAGGATGATTCATAGGAGAAACTGGAAACCACGAGTGGACCAACAAACCATTAGAAGAACCAACAACCCGTTGGAAGGGTCGTTTCTTTTGCGAGTCGAAATATTAATGTGGAAGTTCAGGGTATTTTAATAAAACCCTATGCTTCTAACTCTTAAGTGTTGTCGTTTTATTCTTCATAAAGGGATGATTAAGGGTTTATTCTTAGCCTAAGCCCTCATTATCTTTAACATCTTATGTTGGAAATCACCTCTCAAGGAAAATCTAGGATTCTTCATCTTCTTCTTTTTAAATTCTCTTTGGTCTTCATATCAAGTCAAGAAACTCTTCAAGCCAGGTAAGTAGGGTCATGAATGGAGGGAGTTCTTCTACCCTCATTTCCAGTTCAAACTCTCTTAGAGGAATTCAAAGTCTCCTATCATGGTTTGATGAATTTCTAGGGTTAGACCCAACTTTGATGAAAACTCTCATGATATTCGATGAATTCAATTCTTTTATGATTTAATCCATGTTTTATTATTTTGATTTGCATGATTTCTATTAAAATCTCTCATGAATCTATATTCTCATTTTATTATGAGTTACTCAATTATGCATGAATTTCATCAATCTCAAGCTTATGTATCATGGTCAGTCTCAACATTGTTTACATGGCTAGTTCACTTATGTTATGTGATTTATGAATATCACGATTTCTAGCTAACCCATGTAAAACCAAGTATGTTTCATGATTATGATATGAGTACTATCTACATTTTGGAGTTGTATTTAATGCGAATAGGCCTAGGTTCAATGCACCCAGGTCTCAGAACTACGTGTCAACGTAGGTATGATAGGCGTCCTCACCATTGAGTGTTTCCCCTACCCAAATGGGCTCATGATTGATATCACACCTTTCTAGTTCTTACCATTTTCAAGTTATGGACACCCTCCCTACTTTGTTAGAGGTTGGTCACCATGTGTGCTCACATCGAGTATGTTGGTTATGAGAATCTTCCATTGTTCCTCATGTTTTAAGTTGTTCATATTCAGGAATTACGATATCATGTTTTATAGCATTTTGACCCATTGATCAGTATATGATATTTTACTTATGATCTCAAACATGTTAGCCTTGTGGTTTTACTTTCAAACATTGAGTCATTATGCTCTAGTTTACGATGAACAACTCATTTTTATGACTATCTCACGATTAGGAATTTTTTGCATGTTGTCCATATTCTCATATTTTACTTATCCTATATAGTCGGTACATTCAAAGTATTGATCGCATACTTTTATTCAATATCATTTCATGATATAAATTCATGTGACTAGTTTTAGCCCCACAGCCAGAACCTATTTTGCTCCAGCTTCAGCACAGTTTGGGCGAGTCCTCATTATTCGAGGACGTCAGTTTCGATGCATGTCCTTTCTATGTCATTTTAGTTTCCATACTTAGTGGAGCTAGTTGGGGGTGTTGTTCCACCAGCTCATTTTATGAATAGAGGCTTTAAGACTTGATGTTAGATGTTTCAGCAGATTTGACTTGTTTTCTCTTTTCATACGATTTATGATAATCCTAGACTTTTGCTTATTATATGACATATTATTGTTCGACTTAGTGTATGCTCTAAGTTTTGTTATGAATGTGTTATGGGTTAGCTTGGAGCCATTCGTGGTTCTAGGTCCCATGTTACATCTGAAGTCTATGCTCCGGTCATGACAAACTTGGTATCAAAGCCACATATTTAGGTATGTCCTTGGGTGTCCTAAAGCGGCATTAAGAAGAGTCTTTGTCATGGGTGTGAAGTGGGATAAACTTGTGAGGAAGAGGATACAAGACATTTTTGGAAATTTCCCTTCATTCATAATTTATGTCATGCCATGACGTCCAACTCTCTTTATTTTTCTCCAAATCATTCTATACACATTTGAAAATATATTCCTCCACACCGAGTCAGTGGGAGAAGGAATAGAAAATGCAATAGCCACGGAAATGGCAATGGAGAAAGGCATCAGCCAACCCCACCAGCTCCAGTGGGTCTTTTGAATGAGTAGATGACTCATATCGAGTTTAGGGCTGCTTTTTAGATGATGGCCCAGGCCATGACTGCCAAGGTCAATAGGAAGAAAGTGACACATGTGAACCCCAATGGGGGTGCTGCGGCGGTGAGAATGTGAGACTTCATTAGAATGAGCCCACTAGAGTTTCATAGTTCTAAGGTGGACGAGGATCCAAAGGAGTATATTGAGGAGATCAAGAAGATCTCTTAGATTATGGTTGTTTCATGAGAGGAGATTGTAGATTTTGCCTCCTATCAGCTATACGGGGTTGTCACATTTGGTTTTGAGAAGGTAGGTCGAAGGGCAGGTGCAGTTCCTGTCAACCGGGATGAGTTCATGACAACCTTTTTGGATAGGTTCTTTCCAAAAGAGATAAGGGAAGAAAAGATTGGTGACTTTATCAATTTGAAGTAGAACAACATATTGGTTCGGGAGTATGCTTTGAAGTTCGCTCAGTTGTCGAAATACGCTCTGGAGATGGTAGCTGAGCCAAGGGCTCAAATAAGTAAGTTTGTGTCAGGGATCTCAGGTTTATTAATCAAGAAGTGTGGACTACAATGCTCATCAGTGACATGGAAATCTCTCAACTCGTGATTCATGTCTAACAGATCAAGGAGGAGAAGTTGAAGCAAAATGATAGGGAGACTAAGAGGGCTAGGATAGGACACTTTTAGTACTCCCAACAGAGGACCAGTGGTGACACTATTTATAGTCTCTGAAGAGGTCATCAACCCCAGTCTCGTTATCAGCCAGTGACCAATCTATGCTTAGAGATGATAATAGAGATAGAGCATTAGGCTTTAGAGGTTAGAGGAGCATGTTAGGGGAGCACACTTTCCCAACTTGCTAGAAGGGTGGTAGGAACTACCCTGGATGATGCTTGGTAGGATCAAATGCTTGTTTCAGGTGTTGATAAGCCCTGTAAAAAAGTTAGAGATTGTCCTTCAACTGGACATGGTTATGGTAGAGGACGAGCCCCAGTGTCATGCCCCAAATATAGACCCAGGGCATCAACCGACACTCAAATCACTTTTGTGATCCAAGTGAACCCTTGGCTTGACTTACTATTAATTTAGATATTAATAAACAATGCAGAAGATGAAACATAGTGAGCTCAATATAATGAAAGAGAATTTTTTTTATAACTGAAATAAATGCTAAGAAGTACCATTATTCAGTCAATATCTAACTCTATCTATGAAGCCTCTATAACTGTAAAAGGGTGTCGGGACATAGTTCCCACGGCTCCCTCAAGCTCTATAAATAAAAGACTCAATAACTAGGACTCTCTGAATATAGGAGGCCTTACTAAAAGTTGAATGTAGATGAAGTCCTAGCGAAGCATCCGATGTTGATCCTGTCTACCTAAGTCTGCATCATAATACAATGCAGCGTCGAAAAGGGCGTTTGTACATAGAATGTATGGTACGTAAAATAGCTGAGTGCAACAACATTAGCAAGAATATCTCAAGTTAAGAACATAACTGGAATAAATAACCTTGACATGAAACAACAAAGGGGAATCTTACTCTAGAACTCAATATGATGCACAGGTCACAATAAGAAAATGTGTAATATAGTTTAAGAAATAAAATATATGCATCAAAACATCTCTGTAAATACTTATGCAAGTAAAGTATATCAATAGTAGGTTAGGTTGGAGTTTCTCATAACCAACACCATCATGAATGAGTACATGATTCACAGCTATCTCACTCAAGTTGGTAGAGTCATCCAATACCTTTCCAGGGTAGAGGGTGATCACAATCCGGGATCCCTAACAATCAAAGTACATACCAGGGACTATCTGTGGAGTCACTTGAATCAACGGTGTGATCCTTTCCTATGTTGGCGATATAGTTATGGGGTTTAGGGGTTGTCTGAACCTGGTCACCCACTCGGTGCTAAATATTCCTCCCAAAATAATCTTGCTCATGTCTAGTCAAATGCCTTTCTTAGGAAACATCAAAACATAATTATAAAGCACTTTATCTAAAAAATATAATGAATGTTAAAAATCATCTGTGGAGCCTTTCTCTCAAAAATATCATCTTTAAACTTGCTTATGAGTCTCTCACTCAAAACATAGTTTAAAACATCATGAAGATCCTTTGCTCAAAATATATTTTAAAAATCTCAATATGGAGACTTTTTGCTCAAAACAACTCATGACTTTCAAAATAAGAATTTACTTATGCGTTTTGAAAATTATTATAAAAATCATATCTTTATGCTTTAAAACTTCATCATGCATGCACTTTTGAAAATATGCTCAATCTTTAGGAAAATAATGCATTTATATCAAAAAAACACATGCTTTCACAATAATGCTTTAAAAAATCATGCTTTCATGCAACAAATCATGCTTTCATGCAACTATGTTTCATGGGATAAGTATTACACCCCGTAAAATTTCCAACACCTAGACGGCCTATTCGCGTGTTGGTTAAGAGTATTTGAAAGCCATACATGCTAGAAAAAGGCTCCGGAAAAGATCTGGACGTGAAACCCGTCGAACCATCACGGGCGAGCCGGCGGCAGAGCTCCTCCGCGATGGCAACATGTCACGGAGGTGGACTCTCCGCTGGCTGCCTGTGGACACGGGCTGACTTGGACTGTGCCCAAGTATATAAAGCCTCCAACTTCGGTTTTAGTCATTTCAAATCGTAAATTTCAAGAAAAACGTGAGAAAAAACAGAGCGTGCGTGAGGATTTATAAATTATCGCCGACACGCCATCAAACGCAGCCCAAATTCAAATTAACCTCGTATATCGAGGTATTTAGCAGTGTGGAGCATTCTACGGATTTATTTTCACAATCGCCGACATAAATAGTCGCATACCGGCTAAGGTGCTGGGAATTGCCCAAATTAGTGTCAATGCGCTCCTAGCCTTAAAGTGAATATTTCTCCCTTCCTGACTTTCGAGAAATAGCAGATTTTTTGGACCGCGTCTTTCGATAAGCAAAAGCTTGGGCTATAAATATATCGAAAGTGACGTTTTCGTATCATTGGTGTATTTAGTTCTAATTGACATATATGTGAATGCAAAGCTGGGGAGAAATAGCCGGAGTACGACCGAAGCCATCCGTATTCATGACAACCCGTGTTAAGGTATGAAGCCGCTTCATAGTTAGTAACTTTAGCTTAGCATAATACGCAAACTCGTAATAGAATTCCCCTGAGTTGAATAATGAGTTTTGAGCAACAGCAAACCTCGTTTTTGCGCGTGTTATATCGCATCAACAAAGTTGCAAAGCGGAATAATAAATGGCGGTTAGCATTTGCATCAGCAGGCCATGCATAAGAATGTTTTTTAGAATAATATGACATATATTCGTTAATAAAAGTTAGTGAAGTAAAATCGGATATGCATTTGATTATCTTTGCCATGATGGTTAGGCCATACAAATGATGATATCTTTGCTACAAAAGATAGCTATTGTCGCCGATAGTATCTGGCTGACAGCTTACATGGCAAATGATAAAGATCCTGCACTAGTATAAAGTAGTATGAGAATCGCATAACATAGAAAGAGCTCAAAATAAAGAAATCACAATCCGATAGTATTTTTCGCCTTAAACATGCTTGCTATATATGTGCTTATTACGGTTGAGATTTGATTGTGCTCGAGGGCACCTCGGGAGCTGGGCCCCGCGCCCCGTGGTTGCACCGTGTCGCCCACCGAGCGGGTGGGTTTTACGTCACTCCAAGGAGTGGCATGCCACTCCCCAGGACGTAGATGAGATGAAGCTTTCCCTATATCAGCCGGGACAGCATTACAAGATGTATTACCCTCGTTCAGGCGTACGCGCCTGTGGGAAATGATTCGCATACGCATAAGCATGATACAAAAGATAGAGTCCTCCGTACTCTGCATATATTTATTTTATCTGCAGGCCATAGCCCGAGCCTGAGACCTGTGGCTTCCAGAGGTGCTCGTAGTTAGTGGGACGAAAGTGGAGCTTAATTCTATTTTTTGTTGGTTTTGACCCTGGGTAGGTATATAGACTGCTTGGATTGATTGGCACCATCCGACTTATGGGGGTTGGTATTACATGTTGCTATATATATGTATTCTTTTCACATGTTATATTAGCATACACAGCCGCCGCGTCGACAGTACGCCCGCCTATCACGCACAAAAGCCTCGACCGCCTTATATCGGCCTGCGTGATTCATATTCTCGTTGGTCTAGAATTTTCAGTTATGTTATTTGTATTCCGCTGTATTCGCAGCTTGCATACTCAAGACTCAAGGGTACCACGCCCATTGGGGCGCTCGCACATTTCTGGCTCGCAGTACTCCATGACGGCGAGGCAATCCCCTCGCGGATTCCAACCAAACCTATAGAGTCATTAGCTCCCGTCATCCGAGCTTGGATATTCTGAGGTGTAGTTTATTTTCTTTTTATTGTGGCCAACATGGGTAGGTTCTAGGCCCTATCCCGACCATTTTATCGCATTCTCATGAGTTTGTGTATTGTATATATACACTTCCCTGTGGTTACAGCTTACTGTGGTGAGGTCGCAAGCCTTGTTTAGCCGTTTAGCATCATGATCGTGTTGGCCAGGGGGCAATAATCGGATAGTAGTGGTGACCTTGTCAGGTCACGATATACAAAGTGTTCCTTATGTTTAGTCACTGATGACTAGCCAGCATGGTGGCCTTATCGCGCCCGCATAAATTCCTCTTTATAAGTATGTTTCTCGGGGTTAGCCGAAGTTTATACAAGTTTCATAGCCCGCCTCTGGCCGAGGTCGTATTTACAACCGTTATATAGCCTGCTTCCTGTAACTGAGATAGCCAGCTGTGTACTGTATGTTCTTAGGCTCACCCGCCATGTACCCAGTCCTACGAGGGCATCAAAGCCGCCATACTTCAACGCCGGGCGTGACAATAAGAAAATATGAATCAAACCTCAACAATCGCTAATCAAGAATCAAGAATCAATAATCAAGAATCAATAATCATGAATCAAGACAATATGATCAACAAAGACTAGAATAGGATTACAATCAAGAGACTTCAATACACAACTCAATAAGGACGACCAATGAAAATTCAACATATATAGATAAGAGAAGACACCAAGAATCGGGTAAAAACCTTAGATTTAATCTCAATGAATTTTTTCATGAGGTAGAAATAAGGATGAATGTGAATTAACAAATGTTTTGTCACGCCCCAAAACTGGGAGCGACTGCGATACCGACCGATCTATGAAGCCGACTATGAAATTGCTAATCAAGTAAAACTTAAAGCCGCCTAGGCCACCTTTCACAATCAACTAGAGTTCAAACCGACCCATAATGTCTCAACAATAGAGGGTAAACAACCGAAATACAAACAAGGCTATGAGTAAGGCAAGCGAAACAACAAAAACCAATAAGGCTACAAACCGAATAACACTCATGATACTATTATGTCCACAAAGCCTCTCGTAGAGAGTAAATCGATCGATGGCCTGGAGTGTGGCTCCGACTCACCCATAATCAAAGACCTCAAAATCTAACTAAAATAAATAAGCCCTAGATCAGGAAGAAAGGAGCATACCAATACATCCACTAATCTCACGAACCGCCACTGCAAGTACCAATACCATCCTCTGCCCGTACTCGCAAAGACGAACGCGTATCCTGCGAAGGAACATTAGTACGAATGAAATATACCGGTATGTAAGCCCAAACAAGAAACATATAAGATAGCAATGCTAATTGAGCCGTAAATAACAATAGTAACAACCCGAAATCCCGGAAACTAAAACCCGACAATAACTTAAAACTAAAATGCAAATGTGCAACAAAGTAATGCACAAGAAAATCTATAATGGGTGACGTGCTGGTAATAATGACCATAAACACTATACAAAAATTCCTCCAACCATCTACTATAATCGGGTAAAATAAAATATTCCAACCGGTGTGTACCATAACGGGTAAAATAAATATATCTCCAATTTGTATCATACCATTGAGAAATAAAAAATATTCCATTCTGTTCAATATCTAGGTAAATAAAACATCTCTATCCTAAGATACTATACCGAGTAAATAAAAATATCTTACCTGTGCCATACCGGGGTAAAATAAAGAAATCATCCCAATAATAATCATAAATTGAGACAAAAGGACTTATATTGAGACTAATATGGCATTGAAATGATAAATGGTAATCTGGTGGTCAATAGGCCTTTTCATGACATATAAATGCAAGTGAACATATAAACCATGTAAAACTAGCAAATATGCACATATATCACGTAAAGATATCAAATTGAGGCACAAAAATGTCAACTCAATGACTCGACTAATTTTCCGTGGATATTTAGACAATATAAAAACTCTGGGTGATATACAGAAAATGTCCTACAAATAATCTTACCAATTTAACGTATCACTCTCGACTAGAAGCACATGCATTCTAATTTCTATACAATTCTTTAACATCTAGGAACTCATATATATATACTCCGCCCATAGGGTGGCCTTTACATGTATCGACAACTATATAATGGAGAATTCCTATGTGACAAACTTATTATGTTCGATGAGCAATATATGCTTCTAATTCATTTGAATTATTTTCCCAAACATGGAACTTATAACTTGGAACTTGGAGTTATTTGTCATAACGCTTAGCATATACATAGAGCCGAGAGGTAACCACGTACATACAACGAATGAGACTTTTATATAACGTATAAACTCACATATTTAATTAACTAAGTGACTTCTAGGAGACTTCCCGGTATTTAATGTTCTAAGCTTAATCGATCATTATCATAGCTTGTGCTTATACTTACATAGACATTAGGAACATCAAGTACGTGGGAGAATTTCCCTTCGAATTTAGGAAATTCAAATTAGACCCAACAAGAGCTAAACATAAAGATGTATAATTGAGCATAACCGAAAGAATTCAAATGTATGTTACAGATGAAGACCATATATATTAAGACTTTACTGAAGACTTGTAAAAGACTATTCTTAGACTTTTAGGCAACTTCAAATACTTTAATAAGACATTAGCATGATTCTTGGAATATGATCTCTTGAAAACTTCTGATTAGGATAACATACTTCAACATAGCATAGGGATTGGAAGAAATTACTTTAAGAATCTCGAGATTTGATTGATCACAAATTGAGAATTCATTAGAAACTCTCCAAGAGTCAGCTCTTAAAGGAAAATAAAGATTTATAGCCATAATTCTGACTACACGTGGCATTAGAAGCTTAACAACTTTGTAATTAACCAATGAGCTAAGAAATCTTACATCATTATAAACGGCTTAGAAGCTCCTACTCCTTTAGGACATAGAAAGATAATTTCAACACTTAATCGGATAATTTAACATAATCATTAGGGGTATAGCAGATTGCTTCTCAACTTAAGTTACTTTTTAAAATGTTCAACTCTAACGATTCATAGAAGGTCACATAATATTCATTATAGCATTACCACATAACGTATTTATATCACTTATTTAACTTAATTCCTTTGGCAACTCTCAGAGGTTCATATAGCACAAGAGTTCCAAAGAAATTTATGACTACATTCTCAAGACAATTCTTGTTGCCCTAGTGTAACTTGAACGTAAGCATAAGTGTAAATATATACTTATTTCTGTATAACCAACTAATATTAAGATACTGGGTATAACCTTTCCATAAAGACGGGTTTCATATAAATATCAATAATTTACCCATTCTGAGTTCTATCTTCAAGTTCAACGTATCGTTTGTTCAAAACTCGTTAACTAGCTCTGCTAGCTAAAGAGATAGAAATAAAGGAATATCCTCTTGGACTTATATGCCCATAGAACATGTTCATAAGTGGGTGGATAACTATTGTAGATATCGATTTTGTCATTCTCATTTACCCTTATCTAGCTTAAAAATTATATTGTAGCGTTAAGTTCGTTTGTGTGTCATCATCTTGGCCTTTTACCAATTTCACTTAGCAACTAGAATTTTGAAAACATTTGATATCACATACATGACATAAAATAAAGACCAGCTCACTTGTCCATGATGAGGGATTTCATACTGATGCATAACTACAATAATAATCGTAAACAATACGCCTTCACTTCATGCCTGCTCACTTCAAGCATATTTAACTCTTCAAGCTTTCTATGAAGTATTATTTTGGAAGAATCATGTATGCCTCAATAGGAACTCAAAATTTAGGAACATTGTCCCAATCAACAACAAGATTTCGTGTTTAAAACAAGAATAGGGTGCCTTTACATACCTTATTTCATCGCATCTTTTAGCCAATTCTTCCGCTTGCTAGAAACTCCGATACCTTCAACTTCCTTACTTGCACTTCATGGAATGAGGACTAGTTTATGCTATGTTCCTGGGCCAAATCTATACCAAAACTTACAACCAAACAGCCACATCACCAAAAATAATTTTCAAAGCAATTCTACATACCTTAGGTGTCTTAAACTTGAGGCAATACAAGAGAGTGTCGCTTACGTGTATTTGGTGTTTAACTTCCACAAATTCCTTCAATATTTTGGATTAATTCCAGCATCTATATCTGTACAACCTTTCAAAAAGAGCATCAACCTTAGTCAAATATCGCATAAAACAATAATTTAATTTCCATTTCATTTCCTTGTTTTGAGCTTGTGAATTTGAGCGGATAAACCAAGTAGGAACACTTACCTTTATTTTGTTTCTAACCCCAAGAAACATATAATTCCCAATTTCAATTTCCAACATAAATTCGAATTAATTCATGAGAATTTAAGGAGTAAAAACACCTACCTCCTTTAGTACTCAACTCTCACCAATATGGGAGGTAAACTTCACTTCCCTACCACAAATGCAGCAGCTCGGCAGCCAAAAATGCAGCAACTCGACGATTAGAAGCTCACGACATAAGAAACCCTTTACATGCTGGGACTATAAGGAATTTAATCTATCCATAAAATTTTCACGGATTTGTTTTCAGCATTGATAGAGCTCTGAATTCCCTTCCGAATTCTGAGAATCAAGCAAAACGGAGTAGAAATGAGGTCTGTCACCAAATTTACTTCATATAGGCGTAGCTGGGCGGTGCCTCGTGCGCACCTGTGCGGGATGCCCTCACGCGCGCTTGCTGCCCGCCCTCGTCGCGCCCGCGCATGGGCGCTTTTCCACGACGTTGTGTCTTCAAATGAGCATAACTTTTACTCCGAACTCCGATCGACAAGAGGTTTTTTTAATTGTAAAATAGACTCAAATACTCTCATTTTATAAAGCTATAGACTTCTCTGTGTCATTAAATATTTGGAGATATGTCCGTTTAAAATTCTAACCTTATTTACAAACCACATAATCTTCGCTTTTCCTTTGCACATGTTTACCTCCTCACCGAAGGCCAACATACAACCCATAATTTCCTTAATACGACTTATGAACATCAAATAATCATCAAAAAAAAATTTGGTGTGTAACATCCTCCCCCTTAAAAACATTCGCCCTCGAATGAGGTTTATACCTCGTAGCCGTAACTTTTGCCATAACATCTTTAATCAAGCTCCTTGCCTTGTGTCATAAACATAAATTCCATTTTTTCTCGTAAGTGCATCCTTTCGCTGCCGCCATATCAAACCGTACTTACTCAACTCCATCTATTTGTCCGACATAAGATAGGCATGTTTAGTACCATATAACGTAAATTTTCTAACCTTAAGAAAATTCTGCACACTACCACGGAGTTATCTACTCCAATAACACTTTTTCCATTCATATCTTTAGGAAAGATTTGTGAAAAAAAGTGAAATCACAACTTAACCATTTAACATATCGAATCGCACAAACCCGGTTGCTCTTTACTTTGCTTACCATGGCCTCGTCACCGCCATCTAAACTAGGGCTAAAAGAAACTCCGTAGGCCTGCATCCAAGGACAAAGTAATCGGCCTGGTCTCTAAGAACTACAAAGGTCCTTAAATAGTGTTATCGACCCGGTTTTCTTACTCCGTTCTACTTCTTTGTCATTATTTGGGAGATGAGAATCAGACGTCCGCCTTTTGAAAAAATACTAGCATCCAAGAAATAGACATTGGCTTGGGTAGACATTCAAAACACTCTGCCAGATGGGGTCCCGACTAATACAATCGATATACTGTATCCCTTGTATTCCGCACCCTATTTGAAACATATCGGGGCTGTCGGCTAAACTCGATACTATATTCGTGAATACCATGCCGCCCGCTTTAGCTACAAAAGCTTACTAACTCGAACTACTGGAGTTCCCATGGAAAGTACCGATCCATTGGATAGCGGATTTAGCTCAAAACCTATGGGAAACTAGAGTTTCAAAAAGTTCCTTAGACCTGCATACATTAATTTCAACTATTGATTTTGAAACGTAATACTTCTGATAACATTGAAATGCTTTTTCAAAATCTCGTCCTGATATACCTAAAGGCACACAAAAATAAGGATCAATAATCACCTTCTCTTGACCCTAACAAAACTCGAAACAATAGAGGGATGACCCCTTCCCATAGTAACTCCGTAATACACCAAATGTGCTTAGAGTAGACCCGGAAGCTAAAATGCAAACTCAAGTAAAAGTTGGGAAAAGGTTGCAGAACGATAGGTACCACGACCAAGGGTAAGTAACCACAAAATGCTTGTGGTCGTGGGTTCGGGAGTTCGATGTCGGGAACAATGGTTGATTCGACGACCCTTTGTAAGAAACAACGAGCCATCGTGGTGGTCATGGTAAGGAGTCAACCTAGATGGTCAAGTAACAATCCAGGTTACAACGACCTATCGCGACAAAATGACAAACTCCGCTGTTAGCAATGGGTAGGGGTTGTGGGACTGTCAGAAGTGGAGACAATGGGTGTGTGGAACCAAGACCC
Source organism: Datura stramonium (assembly GCA_018107945.1). Lineage (NCBI taxonomy): Eukaryota > Viridiplantae > Streptophyta > Magnoliopsida > Solanales > Solanaceae > Datura > Datura stramonium. The sequence goes on from JACEIK010007770.1 coordinate 32,107, forward strand.
GCCAAGCTTTTGGCAATGAGTCGTGCGAGACTCGTGGAATGAAAGGTGAAGCTGTATAAGGAAACAACCACCAAAGGAACGGCCCATCAAGCTTAGGACGATCCATCCCAGGTGTCCGTGGTAAGATTCCGAGAATGGGCTTTGAAGAAGGTTTTCAACTGGTGACAAAGCATGGGCCATGGATTGTTTCCATGACCTATTGATACTACCTCGGGTTCTATCCGCCGCCAGTAGGTTCATTAAGGGAATTTTCGAATTTTCCATGCTTTGTACCATAAACTACATCGCTTTTGGATATTTTCTTCGAGTGTGATAAGATGATTTAAGTCCTTTATGCATGCCTATTCTCATGCAAGAACTTTAGAGAGATTTTTGGGAGATTCAAGGTCTTCTTCCCCAAGTTTACATCAATTTCTTGGTGGGTATTCATGGAACTTTGAGTAAATCCATTTCCAGGTATGTAGGGTTTTAATGGATGTCTTCCTTTAACACCCATGCCTAATTCCTATCACTAAGTTTTAAATTATGAATGATCAATTATTGGGTTTTGATCAATCGCATGATTCTTATATATCTATTCTTGGGTATGATTAGATTGAGTTGATGATGATGATTTGGCAAGCTTGGGTGGATTCTAACTGTTTTTATAAAAATTGTTTTTCTAAAATTCGACCCAAACTCCCATGGGTGAAGAGTTCATAAAAGGTGGCCGCTTATGGTAAATGTGTGATAATGATGAAGTTGAAAGGAAAAGCATATTTCTAAAGCTACCCATGATTATGATGTCATTTTCAACAAATAAGAGTGTGTAGATCCTAGTATGATAAAGCTCCGTGCAATGCCCACATGTTGATAAAAGCGATGATATTCAAATACATAAGTTTACCACATCATGGAAAGAGAAATTTCAATTCTGATATAAATTCTAGCTTGTGGTATGTCGAGTAAATATTTCTACATGTAGCTTACCACATGATTTGAGTAGATTTCTCCCACCTATCATTGAGTTTGTAGTGGTGTTTCAAAATAAATCTTCTCATATACATGAATTTATTATTGAGATGTATGGAATTATTGAGCTTTGTCGAAGGATAATGTTGAGCTTCATTTTCTGGGCTGCAAGATGTCCAATCTATGCATGATTTCTTTAATGAGATTTGTCAATAGACAATGTTGAGTTTATTTCGTATTTCCATGTTGAGTCATGCGTGGATTTCATGTTGAGCTTCAATATATATGATGTAGAGAATTGGATGTTTTCGGGAGAAGAGTCTAGCACCGAGAGAGTTAAGGGTCGATTAACCTATGCCCTGTAATCCGCTACACCAACGTAGGTTGATATATTATAATATCTGACCTCCCTTGTGAGTTATCCCCTACTTCCACTGTCCCTCAGCTTGATATCTATATCATGGTATCTTTCATCGCTCTTGCAAGGTTACGATGGCTCTACCCACTTGAGTGTGATAGTCTGACCACGTAAGCTCTATCGTGGTATTTCAATTGAGTGACGAAGTCTCCCACTGTCTATATCATTCACATTTGCATATTCACTATTCAAGATGATTAGCTTATGCATGCATAAAATAAGAACTAAGGTTTGACTCGTGGTTTTGCGTTTGATATAAATATCATGTTTCAGCCTGAGTCATTCGAAATACCATGATGTTCTAAAGCCCATGACCCATCATGTGTAATATGAGTATGATTTCATAATGAATGCACGTAGTCTTCTTATCCTTACGTTTATGATATATGTATAAATTGCTTAAATGGATTTATATTACTTCATGGTTTTACTTACTCGCATACCAGACATTCCACGTACCGACCGCATACTTTTTATGTTGTATCGTTTCATGACAGGTCCTGATCTCGTGCTCAAGCCTTTTATCCTTAGTCCATCTCAACATACTTCCTATTAGTTCACAGAGTCCTCATGTACCGAGGGTTGTTTGACGACTTTTTATGTTATCTTGAGTTTCGCATTGTTCGGGTTATTTGGGGATGTTGTCCCATCAACCCATCGTATGTAGTTGAGGCTTTTACTAGTATGTAATACTTCATTTTCTATACATCCAATATTTCTCAATGTTATGCTAAGGTTACGCTTCCGCTATGTTTTATATTTAATGCCCCGCTTGTTAAATTGAGAATAGTTGTATGCATGTGCCATGGGTCGAGTTGGGGTCTCTCGGGGTTGCTTGTCCCGTGTCTACTATCCGCTCCTTGTCGTCATGAAAAACTACTGACCGGAACTGAGGAGCTATGGTATGAGGAATGGGAAACTCATTTCGAGCCTCTAATCTATTTCTCGATCTAGAGGGCGATTGGGACCCTCTTCAAAACATTAGTGCTTCTATAAATCTCATAGCTACTTGCCTTACTCCAAAAATTTAAACGTAACCACAATTTAGATTTCAAACACCTTTTAAATCTTTTCTCTATAAAATGATCTATTAATGAACCAAGTGAAACAACTCCTAAATGTCCTCGTAGCTCTCGATTATAAGTATGGTGCACAACATACACATAAGCAAGACTCTACTCGACATGGCTTGTGGACTACCCGGGATATGACTCGTCTCGACACCAGCTTGTCACGCCCCCCAAAATCAAGTGGGAGGGCGTGATTGGCTTCTCACATGTCAATCCATCTAAAGTTCGCTCTATGACATCTATAACTATAACACTTAGGCCATCCGTGCCACCTGGCCACAATCAACTCGGAGTGCAAACCGACCTATAATGTCTCAACAATACAAAAATAAACAAATCAAATGCAAACAAGGCTATGAGTATGCTAAACCAAACAATAAAAAGCCGACAAGGCCACAAAATGAATAACACTGCATACACTAAGTCCACAAATCCTCTGGGCACAGAGTAAACTGACAAGTACTCGGTGCCCTACTAGAATTTAATCGACTTAATTTAGGCCCGTGCACTGTGCAGCTCACTTCATTTAATTTAGTTTAGTTTCTTAGTTTAGGTTTATATATGTAAAATAAAATTACCAAAAAATAAAATAAATGTAAATAAGAATTAATTTGAAGTACTAAATAAGAAATAAGAATAAGGAGTCTTTATGTCGCTTTACCGAGGACCTCATTTCAAAAAATACGCCGCCCGGGGTCTTCACCAAGACTAACTAATAAAAAGCCTAGGATCGAAGTGACCTTAGAAACCACCGGCGGTCCGGAAAAAATCTCAATATCGTATTTTGTAGAAGAAAAACAAAAATTTTGCTTATTATGGTCTACGTAATGACAATACTTAAATACGTCCGTATCGCAAGAAAAGCCAAGGGGTCAATAGGTCACGTTTTACTACAATTACTTGAAATGCATTTGGATAACATCCTTTTTAAATTGTGTATGGCTTCAACTATTCCCGAAGCTCGCCAATTAGTTACCATCGCCATATTTTAGTTAATGATCGTATAAGAGATATACCAAGTTATTTCTCGCAAACCTCGAGAAATTATTACAAGAAAGGCCGAACAAAAATTCGTGAGCTTCGATTCAAATTTCTCTCGATTCATCCCCTCATGAGGAATGAACAAATCATTTGACCTTCACCCATTCCTAATATAAAGTGATTAGTTAATCAAATAATAGATAGTAAATGGGCTCGCTTGAAAATAAATGAATTGCTAGTCGTAGAATATTATTCTCGAATTAAATCTTAGATTAAAACCAAGGGTTCAAAATATTCTTCCCTTTACGCGAAGTAAATTAACCCAATAAGTTAAGTAAGATAAACCGAGTTTGATCTCGGATTTCGCTCATTTTTGTATCATAGACCAAGGACTTTTCATTCCTTGTCTACTCTTTTCTTTCCAATATTTTGATTATGACTATTTTTTAGTATTCTATTTTACGCTTGACACTAATTAGGAATTGAGAATCTGTTATCTTTAGATCAAAAGAAGGGTCTAGCCGTTGGAATAATGGTATCCATTGTTTTTTGAGTCCTCGTGTTAGTAAAATTAGTGAATTAAGCGAAGGTGTATGGAAAGAGAGGGATTCGAACCCTGTGAAACAATAGCCTACATAATTCCAATGCTACGCCCTGAACCACTCGGCCATCTCTCCTACATAATGATTAATCCCAAAACCGAGTGAATAGCGAGTCACCATAATCCATATACCATTATCGATAGGCAATGCACTACCCATTTTAACCGAAATTTTTTTTGATCAAAGTAAAAGAAAAGAACCATTTTTCTTTCCTTCAAGGCTCCAGATAAAGATACAATTTTTATGAAAATTGTTTAAAAATGAAATTCATGTTTGAAAAAACGTTCCTCCTTTTCCGATATTTTTCTAATGGATTAATTCAATGAATTAGAACGAATCAACTAATTGATGGTCTATATCTTTTAGACTACAATTAATGGATACTCTTAAATCATAATTCTAATTATATAGACTAAGATTCCATACCCGAAAAGTTTTCAAATTCCTTTTCGATTTTGGAGTTCTCAACAACAAATACCTATCCTTCTATTAGAATCGAAATTCATAAACAAATTTAGATTTGATTGTATAGTGTATACCAAGTATGTACACAAAATTGGCAATTATTCTATTTTCATCATAGAATGATTATTCGATCTTTTTTGTTCTTAGTAATTTGAATCATGATTCAATCAAAATTTCTCGAGTTCTTCTAATTTGTAACCATCGAAATTGGAATAGTTCCTATACTACTACATTAGTACGAAATTGAATCGCCTTGAAATATTTCTATTTCTTTATCGATTCCTCGTCAAAAAGGAACAATTGGAATAGAGGATTCATATCTTTTTTATTAAAAAAAGAAGTTTTTATGTTATTTCGTACTATACAATTCTTTCTACGTGGGATCTTTTTCCACGAGAGGTAATGAGAATAATTCTAGAATGGACGCTACCTATGCCTGCATCACGAATAAATGGAAATTTTATTGACGTACCTTTTCAATTGTAGCCAATATCTTATTCCGAGTAATTTTAAAACTTTCGTGAGAAAAATGTGCATTTACCTATTATGTAGATGGTACATTTGATCTTTTTTTTATTTCATATATTATTCATTTCTCTCACCGCGAGGAGAGAATATAATTCTATAATATAGGGCTTATCCAATACAAGTAATGGAGAGCATACAAAAGCTTTGGAATATTATTTTAGCACTAGAACGAAACCCATTCTTACCACTGTTTCTAATTATATGTCCATGATCCGTCACACACACTATCTCCACTACGTAAAAGAAAAAAGAAAAATCTAGTAAAGTAACTACTAGAACCAAATAGGCTTTCTACATATGCATCATCTAAAACAATGATTTTTATCACTGTAGGGCAAAGAAAGAAACTTCATAGAAGGCAAAATAGAAAAAATAAAAATGCTTAGCAACTTTTTTCTATGGATAGATATAAGGTTTTAATTGATAGATAGTAAGCTTACTGTAAAGATCAATTAGCGAGGTTTTGGGCCGATATAATAATAATCAAGCAGACTTATCTCATGATGTGAGATAAAAATTAGGAATTAACTTAGGTAATAGAGTCGATCCACTCAAAGTCTTGGAGCAAACAGGTGTAGGATCGTATACCAGATAGTAAGTATGTTCTTTCTTATGAAAAAAAGTCATTTCTTAAAATTCTATATAAATTTATCTATGAAACCAAGATAGTTACCTTTCATAAAATTCTAACACTAGTAGAAATGCCTATGCTTTATTCTTTTGAAGGTAGGAAAAAAGATAAAACTAAATAAACGGATTATCATCCAAATTTCCACTTGAAATCATGTAATTAACCTATTTTTCTTTTGGTTAACTTAAATCGATAGATCCATGAGAAATCTCATGATTTTATTAGATATGGTATAGATCAAAATGGGACACCAAAAGAATTAACCACTGGAAATGTATGAGGTAAGAAATTCTCAACTACAAGTCTAAGGAAGGAATTGAACTACCTATTCGTTCGTGGGAGAACGCCATTCAATGTGAGACTCAAATTGCAGGCTTGGTTCGATCAAGCCAATCGAGTATTGGAAACTGGCCTATAGCGCTACTCCTAATTATGTTGAAGCGCATAATTCGTCAAGATCACGAGATGTTTCGAATAAAAGAAGACCTTGCTTATTTATTATCCTATATTTAGAATCTTAATCTATTATTTTATTAGAATTTAGATATTTGTTATACTATATTTTGGCTGACCAATCGAGCCGCTTAACTAAAAAATGGATCATTCCTTTTGCTTTTGGAAGACCCAATCACATAATTTCATTATCCCCTTCTAAGCCTTCTATTTCACTTTTATTTCATCTCATATTTTTTAGGAACAAAAACGGATACACATATAGAGTACAAAATAGACTTCTTTTTATTATATTTATATATTAAATTAAACAAAATTCTTATTATTAAAACTAATAAAAGAAAACCTCGAATCACTAAATATATATATATACTGGGATGTCTCTTAGTAATGTCTAATGGCTGCTCCTATGATTTGGAATGTAGTAACTAAAATCTTCTAGGTAAAAAAAATTACGTAGCCCATCTAATAACTTCTATGAATATACATTAGGTTGCACAAAAGTCATTTTTGGATCAATCCAAAAGCCCAAAAAGGTTTTTAAAAGGATAAAAGGTCCGCTGAGCCTTGCATATGTCATAATAGATTCAACACTTTCCCCGATCGAATTTCATCATACCGTTCTAGTAAATAACTAAAGAAAATAGATAGATGGGAGATAGAAAATCGAAGAGAAACAAACTAATTATAGAAATATCTCTCTATCTCTTCTAAGGTTCACTAATTATTTGACTCTATGTGTCTCTTTGTATGTGTTGTCTCGGAAATAGGAGGACTTATGATTATTTTTTCATTTAACCGTAAGTTAAAATTTTGCAGATGTGTGGATCCCGTAAAACTTCTTTCGAGGAATGGGCCGACCTGGCCAAGAACAATAGCTAAAGGTCCTAATACTACCACTTGAATCTGAACCTACATGCTGATGCTCAATAATTTCAATAGCCATAACAAAGTTGGATTTGGAGATCTCTCGAAAAGTATTTAGTGCAAATTCTCGTCATCTCTCCATCATCTTTCTTTTGGCCGAGCAGCATGTATTTCCACAAAGGCTTGTTTTTCTAATTATGAAGCATTGATATGTGATCCAACCCAAATTGGGCCTAGTGCTCCAGGTGGTTTGGCCAATAGTGGGCCAAGAAACATTAAATGATGACGTAGGCGGGGGTTTCCGAGGAATACAAATAACCTCTATGTTTTTCGCATTTGGCGCAGCATCCTGGAATAACTGAATTAAGCAACTCTATTGTACAAAGAATTTGGCACAGGTTTGCAAAGCCATAATGCTTTTTGCCGGTTGGTTTCATTATCATATAAGCTTGCGCCTAAAATTGGCTTGGTTTAAAGATGTAGAATCTATGTTGAATCACCATTTCAAGTGTGGCTACTAGACTCGGGTCTTCAAGGCATCAAGTACATGTATCTTTACCATTAACCAATTTCAAATGCTGGAGTAGATCCTAAGAGATATCACTTCCTCATGAATTTATCTTGAATCGAGATCTTTTGGCTCACTTTATCCCGCTTGCCGAGGGAACAACCCCATTTTCACCTAGAATTGGTAAAATATGATTCTTCTTACTTTTCATGGAGGATTAGATCCAGTAATTGGGGGTCTCGTGGCCGACCGAAATTGCCCATCATCATTTAGCTATTGCAATTCTTTCCCGATAGCGGTCACATGTAAGGTATCTCAATGTGGGGTATCGTCATGGACTAAAAGATATTTTAGAAGCTCATAAAGGGCCATTTATAGGTTAGGGCCATAAAGCCCTATATGAGATCCTAACAACGTCATGGCATGCTCAATTATCTCTTAACTTAGCTATGTTACGCTCTTTAACCAATGTTGTAGCTCATCATATGTATCCCATGCCCCCATCCGTATCTAGCTAATGACTATGGTACAATCGGCTTACTGCTCACAAACCGCTACTGCCGATTGGTGGATTGAATAGTTGGCGCTCCGCGTCAGTTTTTATGGTAAGATATTATGATCCAACTACTCTCAGACAACGATCTATTAGATTGTTTCTTAGGAATCGTGATGCAATCATATCCCATGTCAATCAAGTATGTATATTTCTAGGCTTTCAGCGTCTTGGTTTGCATATTCAAAAATGACACCATGAGCACTTTGTAAGGCCCTCAAGATATGTTTTCTTATTATTTGCTATCGATTTTCTGCACATCAAGCATTCATGCATTTACGATCTACGTGGGATGCATGGATACTCTTGAAAGGTGTTCTATTTGCTCTCAGCCTCGTTTTGACATCGGATAAAGCAAATCTTGGTTTTCGCTTCCTTGTGATAGACCCGAAGAGGGGGTACATGTCACTATTCGGGCCAAGATCATGTCTTCTAAGGAATATTCTTGATGTACAATTGAATTTCTAGTAATATTCCATTTTAGTTTGAAAATGCCTTAGATGTTTGGGGCAAGTTGTAAGTGATCAAGGGGTAGTAACTCACCAGAGGAAACTTTGTGCAGAGTTGTATTACTATTAATGGGTGGCTCCACGATTTTTACGGGTACGTATCCTGTGTAATTCATTTTATGGTTCTTCATTCTCTGCATATGGCCTTTTTTTTCCTAGGTGCTCATTTTGTCCGGGCTTAGTTTAATGTTTCTATTTAGCTGCATGGTTATTGGCAAGAACTTATTGAATCCATCGTTTGGGTTCATAATAAATTAAAAGTTGCTCCTGCTACTCAGTCGAGAGCCTTGAGCATTATATAAGGACGTGCTATTGGAGTAACCCATTACCTTTGGGGTGGAATTTTCACAACATGGGCATTCTTCTTAGCAAGAACTATTGCAAAGAGGGATAATGGCTAGGGAGGATTTGAAAAGCATTATGGCATTACCATTTCCAAGGTTTAGCCAAGGATTAGTTCAAGACCCCACTACTCATCGTATTTGGTTTGGTATTGCTACCGCACATGACTTTAAGAGTCATGATGATATTACTCTGAGAACGCCTTTATTAGAATATTTTTCACTTCTAAGCACTAGCAATAATTTTCCGTGACTAAAACTGCTTCATGTAGCTTCGGGCAAGGAAATTTTTAGTTGTGGGTACGTGACCCTTTACATTTAATACCTATTGCTCATGCAATTTGGGATCCTCATTTTGGTCAACCGGCCGTGGAAGATTTTACTTGAGGGTTTTGGCCCGCTGAATATCGTTTTATTCTCGGGTGTTTATCACAGGTATACAACCTGGGCTACTTGCTTCAACGAAGATATTTATGTCGTCTCTTTTTTTCTATTATTTCTTTCGCCATATCTAATAGCAGGTTGGTTACACTTACAACCGAAATGGAAACCAGCATTTCCTGGTTCAAAAATGCCGAACCTCGGCTCGAATCATCATTTTCAGACTCTCGGGCGTACGTTCGCTTGGACAGGCATTTAGTCCATGTTGCTATTCCCGGCATCCCGAGAGGAGCACGTTCAGGGAATAATCTCTTAGATGTATTACCGCATCCCCAAGGGTTAGGCCCACTTTTTACAGGTCAATGGAATCTTTATGCTCAAAACCCCGATTCAAGTAATCATTTATTTGGTACTACCAAGGGGCTGGAACCCACATTCTAACTCTTCTGGGATTCCATCCACAAACGCAAAGTTTATGGTTGACTCGATATTTCCCATCACCATTTAGCTATTGCATTTATTTTTCTCATTAATGGTCATATACATAGAACTAATATCGAGATCAAGTACGTATGAAAGATCTTTAGATGCACATATTTCTCCTGGGGACACTGGGGCGTGATATAAGGGTCCTTATGATACAATCAACAATTCGCTTCATTTTCAATTAGGCCTTACTCTAGCTTCTTTAGAGGTTATTACTTCTTTGGTAGCTCAACACATGTACTCTTTTACCCGCTTATGCATTCATAGCACAAGACATTACTACTCAAGCCGCATTATATACCCACCACCAATATATCGCAGATTCATCATGACAGAGCTTTTTCTCATAGAGATATATTTTTCATTAGAGATTACAACCGGAGAAAATGAAGATAATGTATTAGCAAGAATGTTAGATCATAAAGAAGATATCATATCTCATTTAAGTTGGGCAAGCCTCTTTATGGGATTCCATACCCTGGGACTTTATGTTCACAATGATGTCATGCTTTCCTTTGCACTGTGAGGAGCAAATCTTGATTGAACCATATTTGCTCAATGGATACAAGCTACTCATGGTAAACCATTCTGGTTCGTCACGACCCGAGAGTACACCCTATCAGACACGGGCAAGGAGCCCCGAGAGTCTAAGTCAACCCACGGCGCGAAAGCATATAACTAATTAATTCATGAGAGGGAAAGCTTGACTTAATAATCATAAACTAACCGAAAATCATAACATGAGTTATAGAAAACAACAATACATGATCCAAACATAAAATGGCTAAATACCATAATAGGTATGAAAGCCTCTAATCATAACAGCATGTATAGAAAGGACAAAACCCAAACTAACCCCAACATTTCAAAACAAAAATATAGAAATGATCCTAACTTGAAGCCCTTTAATCATGAGGACTCACCACCGGAACAGAGTTTTAACCGTTATGCTAGAATGATGCTAAACTCGCTAACCGCATCCTAAAATATATGGGCCGGGCATTTCTGGAAGGTACTAAGTATGTACGGTATGCAAAACAATACTTAAAATATAAAAAGCAAGAGGGGACATCATGATCATAAAACTAAAAAGCAAGTATATCAAAAGGCTCAAGATTTCCAAAATATTCGTAAACCTGTCATAGTCGTAACATGTGAGAAAACATTTCATAAAACATAACATGAGCAAAAAGAACATAATCTATGCATTAAACCATGAGGAACAATTTAGATATTTCTACAACCGACATACCCCATATCGCACACATGGAGTCCGAACCGTAAACCTAGTCGGGAGGTAGTTCATACCTTGCCAAGGGTATGAACCATGAAAGGAGTGATATCACTTGTGAACGCCCGGGTAGGAAATAGGGGACAAGCATCGAGGAGGTCCCAAGCATACCCTACAAGGGCACGTAGTTTTGAGATTCTAGGTGTAACCTAGGCCCAAACCTACCTGGCAGCAGATTACCCCGTAACATGAAACGTTCATAGAAATTCATACATGACATGTATGGCGTACAACCGCGAGAAATCATATCATGCTTGAGAATTCATAATACTAGCCATGCAATTGAGCCCGTGAATTGGCCAAAATCATAGTTCATAAATCATGTTTACACGCGGGCATTGCCCATACTTCAATCATGCTTGAAATGATTAAATTTATGGGAACATGATTAGTTGAATACATGCTTAAAATTCAAAAAAATTGTATTATGTTTATGTAAATCATCATGACCATGAACCTTACCAAAAATCTTCTGTGATTGGGCATCTATACTTTTAGGGGTTAAATCATAAAAGTATTGAATAAACAAGTAAAATCATCCCAAATGTCTCGAAATTCATAAGTTATGCATACTACAACAAGCTCATTTCAAATTTTAAGGAATCATGCAATTTTATAAAGACCCATAAAGTTTTGGTAACTTCAAACATAGAAATAATAAATTGGGATTGGGTAGGGAATAAACTACCCATTCAAAACCCCACATACCCGGAATTACATGATTCTAAACCCCTAAAAGCCCTAGGTGGAAATTTGAAGAATTGAAGAAGAACACTTGAAATTCCTCCCTACTCCTTTCTAGTTCTTGCAAATGCAAAAATGAGACTTAGCATGAATTTTTCCTCCTTAAAAGACCCTGTCCCGACCTCAAAACAATGTGGTTTAGGATCCAAAAGCATAGAAAGTCAAAATTTCCTTTAATGAAATTTCTCGAAAACAAGCCTGCCCCGACCACTACTCGTACCACTAAGTCACGACTGCGGGTCACCTCTCGTGGTCACCTCACCACTTTCAATCTTTTGAATTTGGCAATGACTCGCATAACACGACTCGTAGTACCATCCTACGGTCGTGCTTCATCGCTGTGGTACCATCCACCCATACTAAAATGACTTAACCACAACTCATCCCGACTCGCTACATCCTATGAGTCGCCCATGACCCATGACGCACTCTCTCATGCACCACTGAGAAATTCACCATGACTCCAAACCACGAGTCACCTACACATAATGATTCATGTGACTAATTGTGATATTACCTTAGGCCTTCGAATTCATCACGACTGAGTAACGAGTTGTAGGTCCTCAGCACAATTCATACCTCGAGTCGTACCGGTGTTAAATTCCAAGCTTTCTCGTAGTTTTCAACTTCAACTTCCAAGTTCATTCTTAGGCCTTTTCTGGTACTACAATATCTCCTCTTGGAAACATTCATCATCGAATGTTATAAACAAGCAAAGAAATAGAAACATACAATTACCATATACAAATACTTATCATTTAAGCCGAAACTTGAGAATGACTACCCCGAAAAGAACTACATAGTTGGACTGAATTGTGACATCACATACATATACTGGCCATCATAAAACAAACTTGCACGCATGAATGGAACATGAAAAAATGTTTAGAGGTTTAGGAAAAAAACTCATACCAAACCGAAACTGGCCGTCAGAACATGTGGAGTATTTAGCCATCATATCCGTCTAGCCTTCCCACATAGCTTCCTCAACATGCTAGTTTCTCCAAAGCACCTTTACCGAAGCTACTTCTTTGTTCCGCCTGAACCCGAAGATCCAAGACGCAACAAGAACTTCTTATAACGAGGCTATCCTTCACGCCAAGACTTTCCATCGAAACCCCAAGGATTGATCTCCCATGCACTTTTTCAAGAGCGATACATGAAATACGGATAAACCGAAGCCAACTCGAATGTAACTCTAACTCATACTCTACCTTACTTCACTGCCTTCACAATTGCATGGACAATATAGCTGGGCTTCAGTTTTCTTTCCAAATTCATCACTCCTTTAATGGGAGATACCTTCGTAAACACCCAATTGTTTATCTCAAGTCAAGCTCCCTTCTCCTCACATCCGCATAAGACTTCTTTGGAGACTTTGCGTTGTTTTCAAATTCTTCTTTATTAACTCGAACTTTCTCCATAGACTCATGGATCGCATCCGACCTACTAAATGAAGCTCTCACCAACTTCAAACCACCCAATGGGTGATTTACGCCTTCGCCCATAAAGAGCCTCGAACTATGCTATTTGAATGCCGGAGGATAGCTATTGTTGTAGGAAACCAAATAAGAGGCACTCATCCCAACTACCCTGTCGATAAAGACGAGCTCTCAACATGTCCTCGCAGTCCGGATAGCTCCGCCCACCCGACCATCCGCTTGCTGATGAAATGTCGTGCTAAGCTTGGACTTGGGTGCCAAGTCCCTTTGGAAAAGATCTCCGTAACCGAGAGCTAAACTAAGTACCTCTATCTAATATAGTGGACAAGGGAACTCCATGAAATCTAACCAACTCTCGGATGTATATCTTAGCATAATCTTCTCAAGCAAATCTGGTGGTTTACCGTAGGAATGAGAGCCTGGTCAACTTGTCGACCACAACCCAAATGGAATTATACTATCTTACGAGCGCGGGGTAAACCTCACAAAGTCCATATTGATTTCTTCCCACTTCCAAGTGAATGCTGATATCTTGGAGTACACCCCGCCCTCTCGATGCTCGATTCTCACTTGTTGGCAATCTCTGACACTTGGACACGAATTATGCAATATCCTCTTCATGCCATTCCATCGTGATTTCCCGCAAGGCATGATACATTGTGGTGGCACTCGGATGGATAGAATATCTCGGATCCGTGAGCTCCTCATGCAACATCCGACCTTCAAACCCCCATCGCCGAACACATAAGCGACCCGTACCGAGGTGCACCATCTCCCCTTTGGAGAAGACTTCTACCTTCGATTTTGAACAAATTTCTTTCAACTTTACCAATATTGATCTTCATCTTGTTTAGCCTTCGCCTCCATTACCAAGGACGTCTCTAACCCGTTCAACTACTACCCCACCATCGGTCGAACCAACTAATCTAACTCCCACCCGTTAGCCGATGTACCTCCTTTACCAAATTCTTCGTCTTTACTCACATGTGACACACTTTCCATTAAAAGTCTATTAAGGGCATCTGCTACAACGTTGGCCTTATCTCGGTGGTGGTAAAGGACACTCATGTCGTAGTGCGTTCTTAAGTAGCTTTAACCATCTTATTGTCAAGACTTAGTTCCTTCTATGTTAACAAATATTGTAAGCTCTCGTGGTCCATGAACCATCTACATGGAACCTCATACAAATAAGGTCGCCATATCTTCAAAACAAATACCACCGCAAAGAATCAAAGATCATGGTTGGGTAATTTTTCACGTGAATGTTCGGGGCTTGTCCGGGAAGAACATGCTATGACTTTTCCCATGTGTCAAAATATACACATCCCGCTTCCTTACTTCAAGCATCACAATATACCACAAAGCCATTAGTACCCTCCAAAGAAAGTCAACACCTATGTTGAAGTGAGTCTAGCCTTCAATTCTGGCTCTTCTCACAAGCCTCCGACCACTGGAACTTCACCTTTTTCTCGAGTCAATCTAGTCAAGTGGGGATGGAATGGATGAGAACTCTACCTAACCCTCTCGATAGTAACCCGCGAGGCCCCAAAATCTCCCGATCTCTCGAAGTGGTTTACCGATCTAGGCCAGCTTCTTACCTGCCTCTATTTTATGGGGAGTCCACTCTTATACCCTTCGGCTTGATACTACATGTCCCAAGAATGTAAATCCCATTTAAGCTTAAATCATATTTTTGTTGAACTTTGCATATAGTTGATTATCCGTGAGGGTCTCAAGTGCTACCTCAAAGCAAGATGCCCCTCTCGCTTCGAGTATATTAATATGTCACCGAAGAACACGATAACGATCATGTCCAAGATATGCCTCTAATACCCCGTTCATTAGATCCATAAAAGCTGATGGGCATTGGTTAGTCCAAAAGACATAACAACGAATTCATAATAGCCATATCTAGTTCCCAGTGTGCTAGCCTTTGGGATGTCGCTCTCCCAAACCCCGAGCCGGTGATACCCACCTAAGATCTATCTTCGAGAAATATTTCCTGGGCACTCGTCTGGACGAATAGGTCATCAATCTTCGGTAAAGGGTATCTATTCTTGATGGTGACCTGTTTAGCTACCTATAGTCAATACACATCCGAAGAGAACCATCTTTCTTTCTCGAACGAACACCTGTGGCACCCATTGGGACTTACTTGGTCTAATGAAACCCTTAAATAACAAATCCTTCAACTGCTTTTTTAACTCTTTTAGACTGTCAGCTATTCAGGGAGGAATTGATATGGGCCGATGTCGTGTAAAAGATCACTCAAATCAATCTCCCTCTCTGGGAGGAACACTGTAGGTCATCTCGGAAATACCAGATATTCACATACCACAGTGGATCGACAATGGCCAGGTCTCGGGACGTGACATCCTTAAACTCAACCAAATGGCAAACATAGCCCTTGATACGCTCTTCCGGCTTCAAATAGAGATAATGCGAGCCTACATGTACCAACCAATTTCTCCATTCTAAAACTTGCCACCGAAATCAAAACTCAATCACAGAGTTTACAAGCAATGTAAAGCATAACATACAAACAACCAATCCATGCCTGGGTATTTATGTCAAAATCAGCCATAGACAATTCTACTAAGTCTCGGGCGGAGGTGAGATTATGCAATACTATAATCGTAGCAACCTCTATATACCCGCCTTGCCATATTCTAATCACCAACCTGAAAGTAGATATAAATGGTTCTCGACAAAATTTCGTGATCTTCAACTCCAAAGTTGACTAAAAATGTAAGGTGTCACAAAAGACAAAGGTACTCCCTTTGGATCTAAAAGCATAAGTATCAACATGAAAGACTCCGCGCTTACCCGTAACCATCGAGAGAAGTCTCCTACTCCCGCGAGAGCCAAGTGCATAAAACTGCCTGCGCCGGCCACCACCGAACTAGCCGGGCACCCCGTGAGCCCGACATGCCATTTGAACTGGCCAACTAGCCGGGCCGCGTGGGCTCCACCACCGACCCAGACGCAGGCAACTCGATCTTGTGTCTGGCTCACACACCCAAAACAAAAGATTCGAGCTCACCAAACATTTCCGGGTGATTCTTGCCACAATTATCACAAGATATGAAAGTGCACCGTGTGCATGCTACCTCCTCCCCGACCCTCGAACTCCGAGTCCCGCTCCTCCGATCGTCTCGAGGCTCGATGGGGTGCTAGTCGAAGATGGTGTTGGTGTTATGGACTGTGCAGGACTGGCTGCGGTGAGGCCCACCCTCGCCTCTAGCTTAGGACAACCTCGTGGCTATAAGTTCTATCCCTCTTGGCCTATCTTTGCCTCATACGAGCTGCCTCCAACTATCAAGCATGAGGGCTATCCGTGGGTAGTCCATTTCCCGACGAAGCATGCTTGTTCCCCCGTATCCCTTATCCAGATACTTGCTTACTCCCCGCACAAATCTCGCTCACTCGCGCCCTCCGGTCCATCACTAACCTCGGCATACTTTTTGATAGGCGAGTGATCTCAAGTGAATATTCTAGCACCGTCATCTTTCCCTATTTGAGGTTAAAAACTCCTGGGCTGTTTTCAATTCCCTCATCAACGAGGGAGGAACCTATCGAGAAAGGCCACTGGAACTCATCCCACTGATAGGGCTCGATCCAGCTGCCTCGCTGTCCTTCAATCGTTGAACCCAATATAAGCGACCTCCTTTAGCCGATAAGAGGCCAAGTCCAAACACTCATTTGTCACCCCCATCACCTCGAGTTACCTTCAAGATCCTCTCAATGAACTCGTGGATCCTCATCCACCTTTTTCCCGTGAACTCTGGAGGGTTCATCCTTAAAAGTCCCCGATTCCGGCCGGCAACAGATTACGTTCAGGAATGTGCGCAAAGCCCGTTGGTTGGCTTGAGTGCTCAAGGCTCGTGCTAACATTTGAATAGCCACTCGAAACTCCTACAGGCAGCCGGTCTCTAGCCTCGGGGATCCCGAATAGTGAGGCTTGCCGACACCATTATCATTGCTACCCCTGGCCTTCATCATTTCTCGTTCCACTTTCCTTTTATCCTTCTAGTATAATAATTTTTTTTGCAATCGCGAATAGCAATTAATTAGAAGGATGATATTTTAACCGCACGACACAGATCATGAAAGAAAGGATATTTCTAAAACATTTAGCTAGCCTTTCTGCCATAAGTGTGGCGCGTCACACCTATGAAAAGACTCTACCTAACACTACTTTCGTAATCCCTAGGATACTCGAACCTAATGCTCCGATACTAAGTTTTTCATGACCCGAGACTACACCCGTGATCAGACACGGACAAGGAGCCTTAAGAGACCCCAAGTCAAACTAAGGCATGAGCATATAAGTAATTCATTCACATAAGATGGAAATCTTGACTTAATAATCATAAACTAACTGAAAATCATAACATGAGGTATAAGAAACAACAATTCATGATCCAAACATAAATGGATGAATACTACAAATAGGTCTGAAAGCCTCTAATCATAAATGCACTGTTGGAAGGGACAAAACCCCAACTAACCCCAATTTTCTGAAAATAAAAAGATCGACACAATCAACATTGCTTCTCGAATCATGAGGACTCACCACCGAAAGCTAAGAGTTTTAAATGAGCAAGCTAGGAACGATGCCGAACTCGGGGGTGGAACTGCATCTCGAAAATATGTGGGCCGGCACTTGGAAGGTACCGAGTATATAAGGTATGCAAAACAATACTTGAAAAAGTAAAAGTTATAGAGTGGGGACATCATGACAATAAGACCGAAATCGTAAGTATATCTTAAGGCTCAAGATTTCCAAAATATTTGTAAACCTGTCATAGTTGTAACATGTGAGAAAAACATTTCATAAACCATAACTTGAGCCACAAGAACATAATCATACATGCATTAAAACCATGAGGAACAATGGGATATTTCTACAACCGACATACCCCATATGAGCACACATGGAGCTCCGACTCGTAAACCTAGTTTGGAGGTCATTCATACCTTGCCAAGGGTATGAACCATGAAAGGCGTGATATTACTCGTAAAGGCCCGCAGGGCATAGGGGACAATCACCGAGGAGGTCCCAAGCATAACTACACTTGTGGCATGTAGCTCTAAGATTTGTGGGAGTAACCTAGGCCCCGAACCTACTTGGTCTTAAGTAATACTCCCAAAACATGAAACATTCTCATAGAAAATTATACATGACATGCATGGCTAGTTAAATTGCGAGAATCATATCATGCTTGAGAATTCGTAATACTAGCCATGGAATTGGGCCCGTGAATCTGCCAAAATCATAGTTCATAAATCATGTTTACATGTGGGCATTGCCCATAATTTCAATCATGCTTGAAATGCTTAAATTTATGGGAACATGATCATAATAACATGTGTAGTTGAAGACATGGTTAAAATTCAAAAAAATTGTGATTATGCTTGTGAAATCATCATGACCATGAACCTTACTAAATATTCTCATGATTTGGCATCTATACTTTTGGGGTTTAAATCATAAAAATATTGGAATAAAAGTAAAATCATCCCAAATGACTCGAAATTCATAAGTTAGTCATACCACAACAAGCTCATATTTCAAATTTTCAGAATCACGCACTTGATAAAGACCCATAAAGATTTATTAACTTTAAACATATATTTAGGAGAAATTGGGCATGGGTAAGGGACTAAACTACCCAATAAAAACCCCACATACCTAGAATTATGTGATTCTTAACTCTTGAAAAGCCCCTGGTGGAAACTTGAAGAATTAAAAAGAAGAATTGAAATTCCTCCTACTCCCTTCTCTAGTTTGTAGGAAATGCCAAAATAAGACTTAGAATGAATTTTCCCCTTAAAAGCACTCCCGTCCCAACCTCAAATGATGTGGTTTAGTGGTCCAAAAGAGTAAAAGTCAAAATTTCCCCTTAATGAAATTTCCGAAAAAAAAAAAAATGTATCTCGGCAATCGACCACGACTCGTACTCTCACGGTCGTACCAAATAAAGTCAAGACTCGTGGTCACCTCACCACTTTCAATATTTTAAATTTGGCCAAGACTCACATACCATGACTCATTTTACCATCCTACTTCTGTCAGATCTGGGTTGGCTGTGGTACCATCCACCCATACAAAAAATGACTTTACCACAACTCATCATCATGACTCATTTGCTATATCTCACGAGTTATACCATGACCCGTGACGACTCGCCCGGCACCACCGAGAAATTCACCATGAGTCATACCTACACGTCACGATTCATGTGGACTACTCGTGATATGACCTCAAGCTCCCGAATTCATCACGACTCGAGTTACAAGTCGTAGGTCCTCACGATGATTTGTACTCGAGTCATACCGGTGCAAACTCCCGTGCTTTTTTGTAGTTTTAAACTTCAACTCCTAGGTCTATTCTTTGACCTTTTGGGGTATTGCTGTGTTCGATGTACTTTTTATTTTCAACGAGTGGCCCAAAGACTCACCGCGGCCGAAGCATCTCGTTGTCAAGTTTGTTAAATGTTGTTAATGAAAATAGTAATTCATTATTCTTAACAATAGGTCCTGGAGACTTTTTGGTTCATCATGCTATTGCTCTTGGTTTACATACAACTACATTTATCTAAGTAAAAGTGTGTTTGCACAAGACGTGGTTCCAAGTTAATGCCGCATAAAAAAGGATTTTGGTTATCGCTTTTCCGCGATGGCCTAAGACGAGGCGGTACTTGTGACATTTCTACATGGGATGCGTTTTATTTGGCAGGTTGTTGGATGTTAAATACTATTGGATGGGTTACTTTTTGTTGGCATCGGGAAGAACATCACATTATGGCAAGGTAACGCTTTCACATTTTAATGAATCTCTTTGACTTTTTGGCGGGTTGGTTAAGGGATTGTTATGGTTAAACTCTTCACAACTTATCAATGGATTAATCCTTTGGTATGAATAGTTTATCGCTATACGGATGTTCTTATTTTGAGATCTTGTCAGCCATCGTTTATGTTCTAATTTCTTGGTGGATATTAGCAGAATTGATTAAACTTTAGCATGGGCTCTCATGAACGCACACCTTGGCCAATTGATTGGCTGGAGATATAAACCAAGGGCCCTTCATTGAACAAGCAAGATTAGTTGATTAGCTCACTTTTCTGTATGTTATATATTCACTTATGCTGCTTTCTTGATTGCCTCTACGTCTGGCAAATTTGGTTAATTAATGTGTGTATCCGCGATAATCCCATTTCTTTCGATGGAGAGGGCACACCTTCTTCTATTTCTACATCTAGGATTCAACTTGTATCATGAATACTAATAGGAATTCAACCAATATGGAAAGGAAAAGTTTGATTCAGAGGGACAAGAAGAGGCAAAAATTGGAACAATAAATATCATTACATTCTATTCTATCCTTATAAAAAGTTAAATAAGTATTCCACATTTAGTGACAAATGGGAAATTTATGGAAAGTTACAATCCCTACCACTTAATAAAGTGCACCTACACGCCTTCATCGACGTTGAGCCCACCGAAAGGCCGAGATCTAACTATCGAGACTTTGGACTATCCTGACACATACTGTGAAACGGCTCACATGCAATGCTTGCTGCCGTGGCTAACAAGATCAAGTTGGTAAGGAATAACGCTCATTTCTATTTCTATGGTCGATGCAGTCACGTAAGCCCTTTACCATTCTATATAACTAGGCTATTCTATTTGTATAGATAGGGTGTAGGGCGCATTTAATCCTTGTTTATCTAGTAGTTTTCAGCTCTTATCTTCGGCGTGGGGTAAAAGCAGTTTGCAGCTGCTAGCGTTCATAAATCTTGAGGTCACGGATCAAATCCCATCTCCCACACTCCTATTTTGCCACAACCATTTAGGGTCAATCGGAACCTGTGTACTCACCCCCGCACTTGCTTTTTTGTGGGGTGGAAGGAAAGAAAACGAGCAGGATAGAATCACTACACTATCACTTAATAACTATACCAAATCCTAATTTAAGGATATATTTAATTTATTTGTGAAATTAAATAAGAAATGTAAAAAATACTTTATCTTGGATCTTGGGCTGATAGCTGAATCGAACCCGATCTTCTCCGCAAAGAGAAATTCTACCATTCGACCATATCCGTAGTTTTTGTTCTTGATACGTATGTACCCACATATATGATATATAACCCATCTTATTTTTGCCAGCGTTCTTAATAATATATTCTCTTCTAATCCATTCAAATTATTTTTTAATTGTATTCTTTTTATTCAAAGAAGTTTGACCGCCTAATTCTTTTTTTTTTCTTTATTTGATTTGGATTTTGCTCGGGACTGGGATTCAAATTTAATGGCCCTACAACCGAAAAATTAGGGGGGTCGCTTTGGTTTTGGGTCTCAAGGATGAATAGGTTCAAGAGATGAGAGAATTAAGGATACCCACCAAAGACTAATCAATCCATAAAGATGTACCATAAAATACAACATTTTGTTACTTGACCAGCCATCAGGAGAACAAAATACAATCCGTACGCTTAATCAATAAGATTAATGAAGAGTACTGATGCAAAACAACCAATTGGAAAGCAAGAGTCATGATTTTTAATCCTCCAAGTTACCAAAGAAAGGAAATATATACCATTTGATCCTCTATCGAAAAATATTAATTGTGATAAAATGTCATCGAGGATTTTACTTTATCATGAATCTATTGATTATATATGACTTATTACTACTTCCCTTTTTCGCACTTTATTCTATTACGTAGTGGGGTGGGGGAATTGGAATTTCCTTTTTATTTCACTAATGGGCATGTTAGATCATATATCTATATACGAATAAATAGATCGACGGCGACTTTACACCGAGATCTTTCTACAGATAGTGGGGTATCCACCTCTATGGCCATGTTCTATTCGGAGGAATAAAATAAAAATAGTCTTTCGTGAGAGATGGCCGAGTGGTTGATAGCCTCGCCTTGAAAACCTGGGTGATAGTTTTGAATAAAGAACTATCGAGGGTTCAAATCCCTCTCTCCTATTTTGCTAATTGAATAGAAGTTTTTCTTTAGTGGTTTTTCCCACCGTATCCGAAAGAAAAGGGAATGGCCTTGGCTATCCCACCTAGCCAAGCCATAAAAATAGATTAGATATAAATTAGATAAAAATGAGTTGAAAACAAAAGAAAAAAAAAGGAATACTTAAGTCGATTCCAAGATGTATGATTGAATCAAAGTGATTTGTACTTCTCTCATTCAAGCATTGATCTCCCGTCTTATCATCAATTAGAGGGGTCATGGAAAGAAATGTGTTCAAAGTCACGATCACCCTTTAAAATCCCCGCTGCGCGTAACGAGCCCTTCCCACGTGCCAAAAATGACCTATGAAGAAGAAGAATCCTAGAACAAAATGAGAGGTAGCTAACCAACTTCTAAAGAGAGACATAATTACCCCCATTGATCCTGCAGCTACACCACCCAATAATTTAAAGAACCTAAAGGAACAAGAGTCATATATTCGACGGAATGCCATTCCTACCAAGGTTGTATGTCTTTTTTCACCCTACTCAAGTCTAACCCATTTGGACCCCTTAGAGGCTCTAACCATGGAACACGAAGATCCCAAAAACGCATAAGCTCCTCCAAAATGACTTCTCCTGGTCGGGGAATGCATTAGATATTTACCTAAACCAATAGGTCTCGAGAGGATCCCACGTTAGCCCCAAGACATTGGTCTCTAACTAGTAAAGTAAATGCTTGAGCTTGAGAAGATTTTTGGTCCAAGAGGGTCCATAAAATTCACTAGATAAAGTCAAAAATTATTAAACCAAACAAAACAAAAGTAAATAAACCAAAGATGGCTAAAGCACCTAAACCATAAGATAAGTAAGCTCTCCTGCACCAAACAAGTGTGCGCCGAGCCCATGCTAAGGGTTTGTTAAGATATGCCGACATCACCAAGTATACAAATGGAACCTTACCATACATGTCTTCCGATTATATCTTCTAAATCGTCCACACTAACAATCCATCCTTACCCTCCAAAAGTGGATTTTAGTAAATAATCAAATATGATACTGCCAAGGGTCAAGTTGGTAATTTTTCTTACATCTCTCTCCCTCCCGAGCCTGTATCATGTATGCCCCCAAAATAAAGAGCCTTAGTCACTACTAGAAGAAAACCACCTATACCTAACAATATTAAGTGAATACCTAAAATTGTGGTCATTTTATTTTGATCTTTCCAGACATTACCAAAGAAGTGATAAAGACTCTTCAAGTGTCTCGTGTGTCCAAAACGTGCATGATAATGCCGCCAAAGCCCAATACGTTAAGAAATTAAATGAAGTACCAGATACAAAGTATGGAAAGGTGTCTATAACTTCTCCCCAGTGGTCGACCCCCCAACCTGCATTAGCTAAAGTGGGAAGTAAACCAATCCTTGTTAATACATAGGCTTCTCCGGTATAAATGGGCCACTTCAAATAGGTTCGTCTTCCGGCCTGCACCGATATCCCAAGATAGGCTACACGCGCCCTAGTAGTTTACCTGATAAATTGATAAGCTCAGTCATTTTCGCCCACCAAGCGAAACTAAGGGTTTCTTGGTCACACTGCTAAGGCTAAAGTTCCATTGAAGAGAATTTCCACGTGGTAGAACCTCCTCAGGGAATATAAGGTTTTCATGAGGCTGATCTTGAGTCGCCATCCAAGCGCTAATACCTTCATTTAAGAGAATATTTTTGGTGTAGAAAGTCTCAAATTGTGGATCTTCTCGCCGTGTGAGTTTTCTAAGAAACGAAGTCATAGGCACGTCGGTTCAAAGATAGACCAACTACCCAAGAGCACTCATCCATAAACCAAGCATCGGGTACAAATAACATAAAGAAATGTAACCCACGTTTATCGAAAAGCAACCCCAAAGATTTGGGACCAAAAGCGCTAGCGTGACTATCAATAAGTTTCTTCGCTGAGTCAAGTTAAAAGCACTAATATATTTGCACCATCACCGCTCTTCAAATAAAGTATTTTCTACTATCACCATGAATGGTGCATAGTAAAGAAGAGCCTAATACACCTAAGAACACCTATCATATTTAAAAGGGTTCAAAGTCCAATTATGGAACCCTTGAAAATAGGATAAATCAAAATATAGCCGCTACACCAAAACTAGGTGCAAGAACCAACCGGGACCGACATAGTGGATAAATCAAATACGTAAACAAAATAGCAATTGGACCAGAATGCGATTGCATTATAAGCTCTCAATTGAACAACACGAGCAAGATTGAATTGACGCAACATGAAACCTATTAAGCCAAAGCTCCATGGAGAGCAACAAAGTCCGTACGCACCCCCACCGACACCAACGAGTAAAATCTCCTAAGGCTTCAGACACCATAGTATCAACAACGAATGTGCTAAACTATTAGCAGGAGTAGAAACGACTGGCAGTTAAGAAATTGAAGCCTTCAAAATAGAACTGCCAACCCATGGGTATACCAAGAAGTTACAAAGGTTTTACCTCAGGAATCGACCCCCTACAAATAAATATTCACAAGGAAAGAGCAATAGACGCGACTGTACTTACAAAAACGAAACTATCCCTCCGTAACCAAATATCCATAATATCAAATAAACCATTTTTGTCTTTGGTAAACTTACTAATGGCTGTGAGTCATAGTGATCCTCCTATTCAACTACTTCGGCCATTTTCGAAAGCACCTCATATCTTTTCGTATTCGAAGATTCGATCATTTTTGTATAATTTCTCTTGCCCTATCCTTTCCATAACGGGTTTCGAATATAAAAACTTTATTGATTAGCCCATAACCTGACCTAGTAAATCCATGAACTTCATTGGATTATTCCTTCGACTAAGAGGTGAACCATGAATTGTCTTAGTAAGATAATTCAATCAATCCCTTGCTTTGAAAGAAACGCTCAAGTGACCAAATGTCCTTTCCTTCATACTTCATATAAATAAATCTAAACCCTAGAGTATATTTTTCCATAGATCGTAAGGAAAAGATGATTTCGATAAAATATTTATTTTTAGATTCTTTTATTTGTTTGAAAAGAGATAATCTACTATTTTTCTTTTAGAACATCTAAAATTCAATAAAATAAATAAATAAATAGGAGACTGAAAATGAGAGTCTCTTTCTCGGATCTATTCTTCATCACGCTGTTGGAACAAAATAAAAATACTGTAATGCAATGATATTTAAATATTTGTACATGAAGCCACGATCTGACATATACATCAAAATCTACAATCTACTTAATATAATATCGATAGAAATTACAATATATAATATAAAGATGAAATTCAATCTTTGATCTCGAATCAAAGAAAGATAATAAATGGCTCTTATGGTGTGACTTGGAAGAAAGGCTTTCCGTAGAGTAAAGGAATAACAATTTATTCCTATAGTTTTTCCTACAGAAAATCTAGTAACAAAAAGATTTAATCGAAAATATCGACAAATTCTTGTGGAGTCCAAAACAAAAAAATGAAATAAAAAATCAACCACCCAAATTTAATTCTATTGAATTTTAATATCAGAATAGCTGATATAGTCATGATTCAATAGATTAGGGTCCACTTAAGCTTTTTTGTTGATTTCTAACCTTTCAAATGGATTTGGTTGGTATAATGGAAAATAGGAATATTCGGTGATTCAAGAAGTGACTTTTCACTATTCTAAATTCATAATAATGAAAATTGACTAAACAAATATTCCTAAGTTTCTAACTAAATATAATGATAATGTATTATCAAGTTAGTTACTTTTTGGTTACAAATAAAAATCAATTCTTCCCTTATAATATGAATACAACTATAACTACTAGATTGGAGTTATACAAAGCCCCTTATCGAATTTGAACCGATGACTTACGCCTTACCTTGGCATTACTCTACTATCAATTAAAAGGGCCTTTTTTATTTACTTAATTATTCACTATGTGATAAAATATCTATATGTACACATATCATAAACATAAGTACATATGCATAAGTACGCAAGAGAGATGTACATGCTGTCTAAAGGACTCATCGCTTAATAATAAAATGGATTTATCTAGTAAGTCTAGGAGAAAATGCAATGAATTGTTTCAAGACTAACTCGAATTAAGCGATTTTATTTTAGTGAATTGATCCCACCGTAACAAAATTCACTTTATTGATACATGTACATACACCTAGTAATTCAACATAAAATTAAAGATATTTCATCGAATAATGGAATTTAAGAGATTCTATTTTTTCATCGAACTAAATTCTTGGACAAAAGAAATTTTGGCGTTTAATCCCGCTTACTAGATATCTCGTTTGTTAATTTCCTTTATTGGTGGGAGGGAGATAAGGATATCTCGTCTTAGCAATGAATCAAATAAAAGGAAAGAAATCGACTTCACACCTTTTTGCTTTTCTCAAGGACCAATCATTCCCCAAAACTTACTCTTCTGTTATTTCTATTTTTGTATTTATTACATTTTTATTTACAAAATTCTAAATATAAAAAAATTCTAAATAAAATTTGAAATACTAAATAATCTAAACTAAAAATAATCGAAATAAATTTCATTGAAATAATTCAAAAATAAAATACTACTACTAGATTTCTAATGGCGATTCTAATGAATAATCAATGACGAATAAAAAATAATTCTACGCAAGTTTGAAAGGGGAAAGATCCTCGATGTAATCATTCGATTATATTGAAAATTTCAAAACCGATCGTATTATGATCATAGTATGATGGTCGTTGGTCAAGGTGCCCCCATCGCCTAGTGGTTTAGGACATCTCTTTCAAGGAGGCAAAGACGGGATTCACCCCCGGGTAGGGTACTATGAAAGAAAGTTGATCATGGATTACCAATAAGTCTAAAATTGATTCTTCCCTTGGCCAATGCTCTGACGCTAATGGGGATGGACTCAAATTCATTGGAAATATGTCTACGTCGGTTCAAATACAAACTCGCCCAATAATTCACCAATATGCCATGAGATGATATAACCCCTTTGTACTTCAAATACTGACCGAGATTAAAAATGTTGGGACTTTGAAGTTTTGATGATTGACAAGATAATGAAACAGGTGACCAAAGTTGGTCCATTGAAGTGCTTAAACAAATTGTAGGATAAGATGAAAATATCTAGGAGCGTGATGCAAAATCTGAGTTGATAAGCATTAAATCATTCATATCTACGTGTGTTGATTTGTAAGAATTGCAAAGCTTGATTAAAACAAAGGAAGCCAAGAGATAGACTTGAAGAGGATTCCTACTTGAAGTAGACTTCTAATGTGGTCAGCAAAGATGTGGAAGAATTGTGTATATATAGAAGTGTGAAATCTCGAGTATGGTGCACACGAAAAGAGAGAAAACAGAAATCTTCTTTTTGTGAGGTTGTTGTCAACAAACTTCAGATAGAAAGAAGTCAAGCTGGGAGTTAGCCATTCTTATACTAGAAGTTTGTGATTTGGATCGTGATCATTGTACTCTTGTTTTAGTAAGTTATAAATCAAGCAAGAACAATTTGTCTTCTAGTAAGTGTTGCTAAGAAGATATTGTGTGGTTAATAACTAATCTGCTAGGAGTTAGATGTTATACTTCAGAGATTGCAAGTGCTGTAATCAACCGTTTGAAGAGGCTCTTTGAAGTTAGTGAAGTTGGAAGAAAATCCTTGCGGGAATACAAATGTCGGTTTTTCACCTTTAGAGCCTGGGAAGCTTCACTTCTAAATCACCGTTCCTTTATTTACCGCTTTATTCACATAAGTGGAACATGTTTGACGACTTGGTTCTTCATAAGCAAAAATAGAGACAAGTCCTTAGGTTGTGCAAACCAACAAAGTGGTAATGAAAGGTGTTTAGTCTTAAAAAGGCTAACACCTAAGATAGATCATGATGAATTCAAGACCAATTCTAGACATTAAGGACAAATAACCACTCAATTACTTTTTCAACTGTCACTTCATTTGGTGGAAAGCTCGTATGGAAAACTTCATCCGCTCGAGGATTACGAACTAATGGGATAGAATTATTTGACCCGTTATTCTAAGTAGATGATGGATGGAGTAGAAGTTCTAAAAGTGAGATTTGAATTTATTGAAGAGATGACTTGTTGGCCCTCAAGAAAAATTCCAAGGCTAAGAATATTCTTGTGTGTGGGCTGAGTCTCGACAAGTACAAGCCAGATTTCAAATTTCTCACCGCAAAGCAAATTTGGGATCTGATCAATGCCCATGAGGGAACAAGTCAAGTCGTGAAGTTTAGAGTAGCCATGTTGTTTACCGAGTATGAAACTTTCAAGATGAAAGATGGCGAGACTCTAAAGAGAAATAACCAGACTTACTTCACTAGTAAATGAGCTATCTTCACTAGGAAAAGTACTCACCACTAAAGAACAAGTCGATAAGGTTCTATGGTGCTTTATAAGTGCCAAATGGAATGTCAAAGTCACCGTTATTCGAGAGGCCAAAGAAATTTCTACCATGACGCTCGGGATGAGTTGGTAGGAAATTTGAAGACATACGAGATGAATATGGATGATTCAAGGAAATGAGAGTTAGTCAAAGATAAATCATTGGCTCAAGGATTGCAGGATACCGACGTAATCTAACGGGCGATAATAAACGTATCGCTTCCTAGCTACAGTTCAAAAAATTTCTCAAGAAGGAGAAGGCGTTTTGACAAAAAGGGACGCAACAAACGAAGCTCTAATGAGAAGTCTTTACCTCGGCTGCTACAAGTGCAACAACACTAATGACTGATCAAAGATTGTCCACTCTAGAAAATTGGATGGAGAAAGGAAAGAGCCGAAAAAGAGAAACAAGAGGAAGCCAAGGAAAAAACAGAGAAGGAAAGCTAAGTGCAATCATGGATGCTCCAGCAATTCCGAGGAGCCTGACAGTCGGTTGATGAAACCGCTCTGCGGCGTAGGAGATTCTGAGCCAGAAGAAGATGACAAGAACTCTCGTGTATGTATCTCTAATCTAAATGAAAATATTCATAATATGTCTAAAAGAAATCGATATTAATGATTAATGATGCAATGGAAAAACTTCGTGAAAGTCACCTTCCGATAGGGATCAATTGTTTAATGCTCTTTCTAGTTCAAAATTTGAATTCACGATCTCTTAAAAAGAGGTAAAGAAGTTGTTGTGACAGAAAATCATGCTTTAAAGAAACACATAGTTGAACTTGAGTC
Source organism: Datura stramonium (assembly GCA_018107945.1). Taxonomy (NCBI): domain Eukaryota; kingdom Viridiplantae; phylum Streptophyta; class Magnoliopsida; order Solanales; family Solanaceae; genus Datura; species Datura stramonium. Next base: position 61,510 of record JACEIK010007770.1, read on the forward strand.
AAAGAATTAAGAGCTTGGAAAATCCCCGCATAAAATGAGGAAATCAAGGGAAATTTGAAGAAAGTTGAGACCGAATCAAGTAGTGTAAAAATTGATTTCTTAGTGAAAAGGAAAAGGTAAGGAAGTTAAATCCGGAGGTCTCTAGCTAAAAAGTGATCTTGAAAGCAAACAAAGCTTTAATTAAATCCTCTAGGATTATAAATAATCTAAGTGGAAATAGCCATAATTAAAGAGATGGAATAGGTTTTTTTAAGAAGTCTGATGTCTATGAAGATTTGTGCTACTCCGTGGTCAACATGTCGCCCTACCACCGAATGTCCATTGTTTAAAAAGTATAAATAAGGAGAATCTTTGTTGGCTAAAGGAATTAAAGAAAATGCTAGCCGAACAGTCATCCAACCCGTTGCCACACTCGGGCAAAGTGTTAAGAAATCTTGATTCATCCTTTTTTCCATAAGAAAGGATCCAAGCTTGTCCGGGTTCTTAAAACTAACCTCTAAGTCGCTGGTGTAAGGGTGAAAGGAAGCAAGCATTGGTACATATAGTGCTTGTCAAGATATATGACAAAGATAAATAAAAAGTCCTTTCACTCACTCCACTAAAAGCGGGGGAATGTATCCTTTCGTGATGGAAAAAGGGTATTGTTACGTGGGATTGCAGGATTGGAAGGCTCGTAAAGAAGTGGAATTGAGGATGTATATCATGTTGAAGGATCGAAACATAATTTAATGAGTATATCTCAGCTTGTGTGACAAAGGTAATAAAGTACCTCACTGCATTGCAAAGTCAGCAATGTGGATATAAATGAAATTGTACTAAGCGCAAGCGTACACAAAAATGTATATAAGATGTATATAACTAGAATGCCTAATGCAAATATGACTTTCCTTAAGCAGCAATTGATTGTAGATTCCTCTTCGAGACAAAAAGACCGCGCGCCAGCTTGAAATGATAAACAAACTTGCTTCAAAGGACACGTCATAGGGTTGCCTAAGACTAAGTTCAAAAATGATAAAAATCTCGTAGTCCTTGTGCGACTGTGGAAGTAGGTGAGGTATTCATTCACATAAAAGAATCAAGTAAGTACAACCAAGTGTCTGTGATCTATTGCATATGGATCTATGTGGACCTACGAGAGGCATGTGAGGTGGAAAAAGTGTACATCTTTGTTATCATTGATGACTACTCCCTGCAAGTACACTTGGACTACTTTTTAGCCTCTAAAGATGATGCTTTGATGTTTTCTATGTCTTGTAAAAGAATGAAAAGAAAATAGGCTCTTCCTTAATTTCCATAAGACCACTCATGGAACAAACACTTGAAAATGATAAATTTTTAGAGTTTTGTTCGTGAAAGGAAGACAAATTTTCCGCTTCCAAGAACACCCCCATCAAAATGGAGTAGTTGAAAGGAAAATAGGACTTTAGAGGACATGGCTAGAACCATGATGATTGCAAGCAATCTTGCAAAAAATCATGGGTTGAAGTCATAAGCATTACTTCGATATATTTTGAACAAGCATGAATAGACATTTGTTAAAGACTCCTTATGAATTACTAAAGGACAGAGAGTCAACATAGCTCATCTTAGAGTTTTCAGATGTAAATGCTTTTATTATAACAATGGGAAAGATCAATTGGGAAAATTTTATGCCCTGAAAGTGATGAGGAATCTTCTTAGGTTATTCTCAGCATAGTAAAGTTTATGTAGTGTTTAAAAAAAGAACAAATTGTGTTGAAGAAAGTGTGCATGTTATTTTTGATGAATCTTGTGTTATGCTTCAGACTAACATGCGTGATGAAAGTGAAAATGAAGAAGCAATACTCGTGAATAGGTTGTTGTACCAAGCTTCATCCGTGGAACAAGATGGTGGCCTACAAGACGGGGGAACAAGCATGGGAATGACATAAGTCATCATCATTGAAGCAAATCAACTCAAATACAGGAGTTTCACAAGGACTAGCACTAAGAGAGCTACAAGTATCATGATTCCCATCCAATTGAAAATATCCCACAGACTTCTTCCGGTATTACTACCGTATAAGGCTTAAAGAATCTCGTGTGCCTTCAATGCCTTTCTATCTAAAATGGAACCTAAAAAGGCGGGGAGGCCCTCCTTTATAAAGACCGGATATGGCTATGCGGTGAGGAATCAATCGCTTAAAAGAAGTAAGTGTTTGGTATTTGTACCTACCTAAAGGAAGGACCGTAATTGGCACAAAATGGGTATTCTTGAATGTTAGATTTAATATGGAACCGTAATAAGGAACAAGGCTACGCTGGTGGTCCAAGGGTATAGTCAAGAAGAAGGAATCGACTATGATGAGACATTTGCTCCTCAAGCAAAGACTTGAAGCACCGATTACTCATAGCTTGTGCAGCCTTCAAGGAAATAACTATTTATCAAATGGATGTGAAGAGTGCATTCCTCAATGGCTATTTGAAAGAGAAGTTAGTACAGCATCCCCGGGCTCAAAGCTCAATTTCCAAACCATGTCTATAAGCTAGATAAAGGTCTATATGGGCTAAAGCAAGCTCCAAGGGCCTGGTATGAAAGACTTTCAAAATTTCTTCTGGAGCATGGACATACAAGAGGAAAGATTGACAATACATCGTTTCCAAGAACAAAAGGTGAGGATTTGGTCGATAAGCAAGTATATGAGAGATCATATTGATCTACAAGCAAAGGATATGGCTCAAGAGTTTTCCATGCTCATGAATGGAGAATTTGAAATGAGAATGATTGGAGAGTTAAATTTCTTTCTTGGATTAAAAATCAAGTAGACTGCTACTGGAATTATGATACATCAACAAAAGTATATGAAGGAGTTGCTTAAGAAATTCAAGATGGAATCTCAAGTAAAGAGATTGACACTCTTATTGCCACTGTCACTAAAATGGACCTTGATGAAATAGGTCCATCCATAGATCGATACGTATGTAGGTATGATGAAAACCTTCATATCTCACTGCTAATAGAACTAACATTGTTTTCGTATTGGCTTGTGTGCTAGATTTCAAGAAAATACCAAGGAGTCAAATATCTCAAGGTTGTCAAAAGAATTCTAAGATATTTGAAGGGGACACTCGATCTTGGACTATGGTATCCTAAAGGTAGTAACTTTTCCTTAGTAGATATTCGATACGACATGTAGGGATTTTTGGCGGATAGGAAAAGCACTACAGGGATGATCAATTTGTTGGACCATGTCCATCTTGTGGTCCATAAAGAAGCAAAACTCGCTGTTTTGTCAACAAACAAGCCGGCATGTAGCGCTTGGTTCATGTTGTGCTCATTGCTATGGATCAAGCAAATGCACGGATTTTGGTGCTGATGTGGATATGTTCCAATCTTACAGGACAACACTAGTGCCATCAAAATTGCAAAAAATCTAGCTTAGCATAAAAGAACCAAACATAATACATAAGGCACCATTTCCTTAGAGATAATGTAGAGAAAGGTCATATCTCAATTATGTTTTGTTCCACTGAAGAACAAATAGTTTATATCTTCAACAAAAGCACTAGGAAGGGATCTCTTTGAAAAGAACAGTTACAATTGGGAATGATTAAGATTGCATGTCACCTCTAAATGATTGGTTAGATTATGCAATTTCCTTGTGCTATTGTTATCTATGTTAATTATCCTAGAATGGCACATTTAATTGTGTGTCTCAATGTCTATGATAAAATTTTAATCGACAAGGGCCGGATCCTCAACTTGTGCAAATGGTTATCAAAGTCTCTAGAGGAAGTCATTTATCGTGTATGTTCTTTTCACTTAAATGCTCAATCATAAATGAGAAATAGCTATGCTTATCTGCTTCATCCCTCCATCATTACAGTGATAACCATCAAAGCCTCGTCTTCCGCCATGTGTTGCCACTACCATCCATTAACCATCACGTTCTACCAACACCCCGATCAAGAATCACATCCCACGTTTCACCTTTCCTACTTTTGTCCATCTATAAAATTTGCTGGTTTGTGTTGTAAAGGCATCCATACCAAATTACCTTTATCACCCCTCTCAAGAAAAAGCTTTTAAAATGGCTTCATCTTCTTCTTCTTCTTCACCTCAGCTTCTTCACAAATAACTTCCGAGAAGGCAAACCCTTCTTCTCAAGAACTCTGCCTCACCCTTCTGCAAACATCCCCACCCACATTCCATTCAGCATGTCTGACAAGAAGCATGAAATGCCCTAAAGCCCACTTTCACCCTCCACAAGATTTCTCCATTTTTTTACCGGGTTTACCCTAAAATATGTGATGTTGCTCCCTTTTCAATCGCCACATCAAATGAGGGCGTACCAATAAGTGAAAACTTGATTCCACAAAGGGTACGCTAGGTTAAGGAAGAAGTTCAATAAACCTGTGATTATTCCCGATGATGAACCCAAAAATGAGCCTCGACCATGAAACACCTCCACACACCAATTTCCACTGCACTCCGTAAACGCCGGAAGATGAGCAACTTGATCAAGCTCTTCAAAAGAGTAAAAAAGAAGTCTTCACTGGGTTCCGTGCAAAACAATAATCCTTCTCCAAGTGATATTTTGCTTAAATCTCGTCAAGAAGTCTACCGTAGTTAAGAAAACCATACCAAAACCCATGACATTTGGGTCATCACCAACTCCCTCAACCTCCAACATCTTCGTGAGAAAAATCCCCGACCTACTACTACATCTCTTCATCACCTACACCAAAACCCTTCCAAACCCACCTCAAAATATCCTTCGATATCCACCCCTAAAGCATCCTCCAAACCTATCCCAAAACCTACCTCAAAATCCCCCATAGCCACCTCGTACCCACCAAACCAACCTCCAAACCAACTCCTAAAACATCCTTCAAACCCACCTCACGCCTCCTTCTTCTTCTACAAAACCAAATCATCGAATGGGTTACACGACCTGGTCCATCCATTGGTTTAGGATTCAAATGACTCGAGGGCGGGCCGGTGGTCTTGACACCGGTTACCTTACCTACGTACCAACTATCCCACTTAGTCCATTTTCAAAAATGAGTTGTTCTCAAGGATAGAGTGGTAACTGGGTTTAAGGTTCTAGAAATGGAGGTCTTCATGAAAATCAGAAGTCCAAGGTTGGCCATCCCTATTTCTTCAGGGTGATTTTCAAAGAAAATTTGCAAACCGCAGGTCATTGAGTTCTACGCAACGGGAGTGCAAATGGTTCCCTTTTCTCTTCAACCTGTTGGGTGGAGCCACATTTAGATGCCGAGATCTTGCTCATATTCTCGGGGAATTTCCATTGTGGTCGGGATCATTATGTTAAATTTGAATGGCCACCACCTATAAATCTCGCTTCTTCTAGGGACATATGCAGGAAATTCTCAAGACAACTGACTTGCTCATCATAAAAAGTATTCGTAAACGAAAATGTCTCCCTTCATCAACTCTATTTTGATGTTGTTCACAAAATGATCATTCCTAGGAAGGAAAGGAGACCGAGGCCAATTTTATTGACCTAACCATAATGGAATTTCTTGATACCGAGGTCAAGATCAACTTGGCTAGTCTTACGGGTGAAACATATGCAACGGCCCTTGCCAAGGATGATAAAGTGACATGCCCTTCCTTATGCCTTTTGGTTGTCCTATGTCTTTGAGGACTACTACTACATCGCGTAAGTGTTTGGACCTTCCAAACTACAAAGGATGTCTCCGGGCGGCGGAAACATGTTGATTTACCGCCTAATGAGGCGTGGCCGACACTTTTCAAAAGATGCGTAATGCCTTAGCCGAGAAGACCGCTGCTTGAAGTTACTGAGCCGCTTCATGCTTGGAAAAAGCAAGGGAAGCGAAGATCACCGAGTTAGAAGGGACTCTTGCATCTCGAAAGGGCTTCCTGCAAGCTGAAACCATCATACGTCTCTCTCAATTACTTCCCGCACTCCTTTCCAGAACCCCGAGCTTCCCTTATTTTATTAATCCTACTTTAAGGTTTCTGGGTTGTTTCTTATTTTCTGTTAGTGTATTCTTGTGTTATGACTTCCTCGGATTAAATGAATTGCTTTGTTGCTCAATTTTCACCGCCTTGTTAATATTTTCTTCTTATTTTTTAAAATGTTATCATGGTTGTCTTGAGATTGCCCTGGGCAATAGGGTCATTTAACATTTTAATGGCAATAATTCACGAATTTAGCTTTTCAATGATGCCAGCGGGAAGAAAATGAAACATATCGATCATGCTTATGCAATATTTATAACCAATTTGACTAACCTATTTCATTCGAGAGATGTCTTCCTTGCGTGAAGAATCTAGAAATGGGATTGTGTTTGTCATTATCAAAAAAGGAGAATTTGTGGGGACATTGAAGTTTTGATGATTGACAAGATAATAAAATAGGTGAACAAAGTCAACTATCAAGTGCTTAAATAGTTGTGGGATAAGATGAACATATTCGGGAGCAAGGATTCGAAAATTGGAGTTGATAAGCATTAAATCATTCATATCTGCTAATGGATGATTTGTTAGAGTTGGAGTTTGATTAAAACACAAAGGAAGCCAAGAGATAGACTCAAGAGGATTCCTACTAAAGTAGACTTTCTAATGTGGTCACAAAGATGTGAAGAATTGTGTATATATATGTGAATTCGACATGGTGCACACTAAAAAAGAGAGAAAATAGCAATTTGCTTTTGTCGTTGTTACCAACAAACTTGTATAGTAAAGAGTCAAGCCAGAGTTACTATTCTTGTACTAGAAGCTTGTGATTTGGGTCTTGATCATTGTACTCTTGTTTCAAAGAAGTTATAAACTCTAAGCAAGAACAATTTTTCTTTTTAGTAAGTGTTACTAGGAAGATATTGTTGTAGTTGAATTAACAGTTAGGAGTTAGAGATTATAATTCGTGATTGCAAGAAGTTGTAATCAACCGTTTGAAGAGGCTCTCAGTTAGTGAAGTTAAAGAAAAATTCTATGGAGTACGTGTCGGGATTTTCACCTTTAGAGCCGAGTGTTTCCACGCTAAATCACTATCTCTTTTATTTATCGCTTTTATTCACATAAGTGGAAAACACGCTTGACGACTTGGTTCATTCTCGTAGTTAAAATGTAGAGACAAGTCCTTAGGTCGTGCAACCAACAAAAAGAATCAAAGAACCGCTAGATCCATATTTCCCTAGGATTGTAGTTCACCTGGTCGAAAGTCCGCCCGGCTGCGTTGGCCGCGGGCTTGATCCCGCGCTCCCGACGTATCCAATAAATATATCAATAAATCTCTCCTTTGGCGAAGGGGACCTGTAAGAGATTTTCATTGTCAAAGCAAAAGGGAAATCCTTATTTCTTTTTTCTTTTCCTTCGGCCGAGAAAGACATACGCAGCCGATTACATACTTATTGGTAGCATTATAGTCAACATTCCAAGAAATGCCGGCTTTTATCGATCACCGATGCATGCAATATAACTGGGTACTATACCTTTTGAGGCGTTCATACAAGGGAATTCTTTTCTTTTGCAATACGAAATTGAATATAATAAAATACTTTTCTTAAAAACAAAAAAATATTTTTCCGGCTATGGGATTTCATGGAATCTCACTTACTAGTTTGAAGGCCGGGAAATGGATTTCTGTGAAAATTGCACACCGAGCTTTGGTATAGGTGTCCCGGCTAATAATCTATGAAGAAAGCGAGGGGGAAGGACAGATTAACCAAAGATCCTACTCCTCTTATAAAGGGGAATGAATCATTTTTCTGATTTTTAACTTTGTTTTAAGGCCCCATCGACGAAAGAACAAATTGGAAAATAGTAAATTTGATGAATATTCATTTTATACGATCTCATCTTTAACACACTTCTTGTCTTCCAAGTCAAAAAAAGTTTCGTTTCTAAACTCTATTTTTTTTCTATTTAGCTTTTATTCTTTGTTCGGGGTTTGTAACTATGTGACCACCGGAAGTGGAAGAGCTATTTTATGAGACTTCATCGATGATTGTACAAGAAGGAACTAGATAGATTAGAGAGAGAAAAGAACAACATGATAAAAAATGATAATGATAAATAAATAAAGGAATTTTGGATTGGATTAGGGAATTCGAGTTCGGGAGGTATGGATAAAAGAACTTCCTATGTTATACTAGTCTAATTCTCGACGATGAATTGATTTGATAGTTCGTATATTATTCGTGATATTGATCCAAATTCAAGATCATCGGGAGGTAATATTCATTCGTCAATTACAAAGCAAAGATTTATCATCTCTATGGTATTAAATCCCAAGTTATCACAAGTAAAAACCTACGTAGATTGGCTGGAAGTAAATATTCTCGCATTTATTGCTACCGCACTATTTATTCTAGCTCCTACCACTTTTCTACTTATCATTTACATAAAAAAGGTCAAGCCAAAACAGTCAGTCAAAATGATTAATTATTAACTAATTTGAATGAAACTTGACTTCTGAGTTCTTAGCCAAAATTGACGAAATAAAATGAAAAAGATTCCAGTTTCATGTCTTAAATGAAATGAGTGGACTAGAATCGACAGTATTCTAATAGATAGTATGGTAGAAAGATTCATCTATTTCTTTCTACCATACTATTTATTAGTTAGATTGTAGTTATAAAGCTGCCCCTAGAATAAAATAAAGATAGATGCTGCATTTGATATGGATCTATAGATCAATCTACAATATTATCTTGGTATATGTGAATATCAATTCCATATATGGGATTTCCATAGCATCCAATTCCATTTATTTTCTATATCTATTTGTTCTGATCAATCTGAACTACTCTTATGTCTTATAGTTTGAATTACTATATTTTTTATTTCCAATATGAATCTCGATATCTATTGAAAGAATCAAATCAATGAAGGAAAAGCGATAGATATAGGCATATTCCAAAAATCACGTAGTAATCTTGTTTTTTTGAACATTCCCAAGAAGTAATTGAGTAAACCATTGACGGTAGTTCCACAGGCATCGAAAAGGAAGAGTAAACCTCACTAATTTTTAATGCCTGAACCACGATATGAAATAAGTCGTTAAAGTATAAATCCAATTTCAAAAATTTGAAAGCGGTAAATGCGCAATTTGTGACTCACCTGACGATCTTATTCTGCATAGTATCTCATTATACAACCACTATGTTTATATCCTTTCTTTCTCATACAAAGTGCATATACACTTAATAAAACCACTTCTTCTTTGAACAGTAAAGAGAGAAACAAATGAAAAAAGGGTCCGGCCCTCCTCAGTATCACCTAGTAAGAGGCCGTTGATTGGAATAGAAAATTTAGGAAGAATTAGGTTCGAATAAATTTTCCGGGATCCTCTTCCTTTCGAACTACAAACACGGGAATCGTTGAAATATCTCTTTGATTGAAAGAGGATGATTCCTATAATACATTACTCCAGTAGAGTCCAATGGAATTTCAAAATGAAGATATTTTTATTTTGTTCAAAACGTGTTG
>JACEIK010007773.1:56193-70924 GCA_018107945.1 Datura stramonium
GGAAAAGATTGATTTTCTAAATTTCTATGTATGGTGTTTTTTTAAGAAAATCAACAGACTAACCTACTCTATCTGTCTATTTTTTACAAAAAAGTCAAATGCAGAAACCTACAATTTCTTCATATCCCACCTGCCAAATTAAAACCCATTTAATATCAGCTACATTCTAGCACTTAGTGTTGCCAAATCAATTCTAAATCAACTATGTCACGCCCCACCTTGGGAGGCATGACTGGCACCTAGTGCACACTGGAATCTGACTGACCTGGCTAGGCTTATGCACGTCTAGTACACGCCTGCAACCTAATTCAGGAAAACAACGAGCTATATCTCGGCTGTAATTATAGCCTCTGGCCGACAAGGCCATATAGCTACCTGTAAATGATAACTACCCAACAATAAGCAACAAAAGGGAGTCCTATCCAGGCTGACAAGACCACCATGATGTCTAGTTTTAACTGAAATGAAAATCAGGCAACTATAACTAAACTATAGCCGACAAGGCCACTATCTAACAGCTAAACAAGGCCCCACACATCCATCATACGAAATAAAACATATATAGGCCCCACATGGCCAACAACAAACTAACCACAGGGAATTTGTAAATCTGCAAGCCTCTAAGAGTAGAATATCGGTTGAGATAGGGTCCCGACCTAACCATACTGTACAATCAAAAGAACAAACGTTCTAACTAATCAACTCTAGAGGAGGGGATATAACTGTACTGCTGACTCGGGCTAAAAGCTAAGAAGGTCCTGATCCGTGTCTATCCGCACCTGCAGGCAAGTAATGCAGTGCCCCAAGATGGGTGTCAGTATAATATGTACCGATTATGCAAGGTAGTAACTGGAAATAACTGAATAAACTTGAAATAAAATTGAAAGTAACTGAATGAAGGGGATAGAGACATAACCTGATTAACTTAACTTCCCGCTGTCAAATCTACAAGTAAATAACACAAACAAGAACCTTACCTGGCCCCCATAAGTCAGAAGGTACAACCAACATAGAATAACCCACCCCGGCCCCCCATAAGCCTTGGCGTGNCCCCCATAAGCCTTGGCGTGTACACTTCAATCTATATACCCTTAACAAGGACAAAATAGGTCAACTAATAACTATAGCCGTCCTACCAGTCCCCTGGGTTTGCAACTGAGCTCGCTTGGCCCCTAAACTGTTGCTGTGTCTGAGTTCAGTGGACTCCTGATATCTGCACCACGGGCACCAGGCTTGATGGGGGTGTGGTGCTGATACAACGTAAAATAGTCCAGCCATGGAATGGACTGTATAAGGTCCTCAAACCTCATCTTCATCCCTCGCGTACGGTATACCGCTCCTTAGAGCAACGTCATATAGCCCCTGACGGGTAATGACACAGCTAGTAACTCTGGTTGGTCATAGAAGGCTATACAGGGCAAAGTCAACCCCAAACTAAATGTAAATACTGAACTCAGCTAACAACAACAACTATTCACAACAACGATACTTTTGGCTTCCTTATTGAGATTCAAACTGTATTATAATGCTATAGATACTAACTTGCCGAAGAAATTCGCCTTAACATACCTCGCTTGTTGTTTCCCGAACCACTGACGAGTTTCAACTTGTATTCAAAATCTCTTTCCAAATATAACTGTAATACTGGGAGAAAGAGATTAATTTTAATACCAACTTCGGCGTAAAATGATTACTTTTAATACTAATAACAACTATAATTCAACTACGTAAAATACGGTCGAAAACTTGTAATTTCTCGAGGGTTCAGAAGGGAGAAATACTTACTTCATGCCTGTGATTGCTTAGGAATCATTTTGGAGCAATTCTGACAACTTTTGCTCGGCGGGGTTATGATTTACCGGGCGAATTTCAAGAAAATAAATCCGTAATAATGCTCCCTGTAGGCTTAGAACTCAATACCTGAAGTTAATTTGAATTTGGATAGCATTTAACAACGTAATCAGAAGAAAATTACATAAAAGTTGCGTCTTACTCTCTCTCTGGACAAAGACGTATATATATTAAATGATTTAACAAGTGAAGGGTCTTTATATATATACTCAGGCGGTGGACAGGGGGTCCGTGGCATAGACCCCATCATGCCATATTACAGGCTTGTCATGGAGCCCATTGCAGAGGGAGAGGGTCCGTGACACGTTGCCCTCTTAGAAGCTTGTCTGGCCTTCTCCATTGCAACCTCTATTTCGCGCTCGTTCGACCTTTCTCTGGGCTCATTCTCATATGCGTCATACTCTAAAACTCTTGACTAACGTACGAATACGTCAACTAAATGTTAGGAGCTTACGGGGTGTAACATCCTCCCCCCTAGGAATATTTGTCCTCGAATGTCAACTTCAACTTACAGGAGTTTAACTCTTTCAACTATTATTCTAGAAAAATTCTGGCAGATTCTCCGGTATAATATGGACTATCTAAAAATCCTGAAATGCAGAAAAGTCCAATATAGGCACCTCACATGACACTATAACAACTATTTTACAATAAAATGGTAGCCAACTGAACAGTATAAACAACATAAATCATAAAGTAATAGTTGAATAACAACCTTACCTTAACTGCATAGTCTGGACTAACCCTGAAACAGATGAGGATATCTGGATCGCATGTCATCGTCGGCTTTCCAGGTCATCTCTTCTCTATTTTTCTTCTACACAGTACCTTAACAGAAGCGACATCTTTGGTTCTCAACCTACGAACCTTTCGATCTAATATGGCCACTGGAACCTCTTCATAAGACATCTCCTCAGTAATATGGACATCCTCAACTGGCACAACTCGGGATGGATCCCCTATACACTTCCACAACATCGATCCACGAAAGACCAGGTGAACAAACTTTAACTCTAGAGGTAGATCTAACTCGTATGCCACTTGGCCTATTCTTCAGAGGATCCGATACGACCCAATAAACCTCGGGCTAAGCTTGACCTTCTTACCAAACCTCATTACACCCTTCATGGGTGAAACTTTCAAAAATACCCAGTCACCAACACTGAATTCCAGGGCTCTACACCGCACATCAGAGTAAGACTTCTGGCGACTCTGGGCTGTCAACAAATGTTCTCTTATAAGATTTACCTTCTCCTCTGATTGGTGGATCATGTCTGGTCCAATTAATTCTGATTCCCCTACCTCGAACCAACCAACAGGAGACTTGCAGTTCTGCCCATATAAGACTTACCATCTAAATTGCCGAATGGTAACTATTATTGTAAGCAAATTGAATAAGGGGTAAATGCTCATCCCAACTACCTCCAAAGTCTAACACACATGCTCGCAACATGTCCTCAAGTGTTTGAATTGTACGATCTGCCTTCCCGTCTATCTGAAGATGGAATGCTGTACTCAGGTTGACCTGCGTTCCCAAGCCTCTCTGAAATGACTACCAGAATCTAGCTGTAAATTGTGCTCCTCTGTCAAAAATGATAGAAGTCGGGAAACCATGCAATCGAACTATTTCTCCGATATACAATTCAGCATAATCCTCGACTGAGAAGGTAGTCCTAACAGGCAGAAAGTGAGTTGACTTCGTCAATCTGTCGACAATCACCCAGATGGAATCCAATCTGCGTCTGGTATGGGGTAATCCTGTCACAAAATCCATATTGATTTCTTCCTATTTTCACATAGGCACTACTATTTCCTGTGTCAATCCACCAGGGTTTTGATATTCATCCTTTACCTGCTAGCAGTTAGGGCATTGTGTTACAAATTCTGCTACACCCTTTTTCATTACCGACTACCAGTAAATTTCTTTTATGTTATGATACATCTTTGTTGAACCTGGGTGAAGAGAATACCGGGAATACTGTACCTCTGTCATGATCTGCTAGCGAAGTCCTGCCACATCTGGAACACAGAGGCGACCCCTACATCTCAAGACCCCATCTTCAGTTACTTCAAAAGATGATACTTCCCCTTTATTGTAACTTATCCCTGAGCTGTGCTAAATGAGGATCTTCATACTGCCGTTCTTTTACCTCCACTACTAGGGACGATACTACTGTATTCCGAATTATAGCCCCATTGTCTCCCGAGTCCACTATTCGGACGGCTAAGCTGGCTAACTGGTGTAATTCTCGATCTAGATCCCGCTGTTCGGGTTTCAAATATGCCAGACTCCCCATAGATCTACGACTAAGGGCATCTGCTACAATGTTGGCCTTTCCTGGATGATACAAAATATTCACGTTGTAATCTTTCAACAATTCTAACCAGCGACGCTGTCGTAGATTTAGCTCTTTTTGAGTGAAAATGTATTGGAGGCTCTTATGATTAGTAAAAATGTCCACTTGCACCCCATACAGGTAATGTCTCCAGATCTTTGAGGCGTGAACTACTGCCGCTAGCTCCAGGTCGTGAGTGGGATAGTTCTTTTCTTGCTTCCTCAGCTGCCTCGAAGCATAAGCAATTACCTTACCGTGTTTCATCAGAACACACCCTAACCCAACAACTGAAGCATCACAATACACTGCATAACCCTCTAAACCTTCTGGTAAAGATAGTACCGGCGCTGATGTCAATCTGTTCTTCAACTCTTGGAAACTCTATTCACACACTTTAGTCCAGTGAAATTTAGCTGCTTTTTGAGTTAACTTGGTCAACAACACTGATAAGGTAGAAAAACCCTCTACAAACCTCCTATAATACCCAACCAACCCTAGGAAACTACGTACCTTAGTAGGAGTCGTGGGTCTGGACCAGGTCTTTATTGCTTCAATCTTTTGTGAATCTGCTTGAATACCAACATCCGACACAATATGACCCAAAACGGCTATCGAATTCAGCCAGAATCCACATTTAGAAAATTTTTCATATAACTAGCGATCCTTGAGAATCTGGAGCACTGTTCACAAATGATCTTGATGTTCTGCTTTTGAACGGGAATATACCAGAATGTCATTAATGAATACTATCACAAACAAATCCAGATATGGCTTGAAGATACTATTCATCAGATCCATGAACACTGTTGGAGCATTCTAGGAATTCAAAATGGCCATACCTGGTCCTGAAGGCCGTTTTCGGGATATCTCTCTCCTGAACCCGCACCTGGTGATACCCAGACCTTAAGTCAATCTTAGAGAAATATTTGCCCCTTGTAACTGATCAAACAAGTTGTCTATCGTGGGAAGTGGGTATTTATTCTTGATGGTGACTTTATTTAGCTGCCGATAATCTATACACATGCGGAGGGAGCCTTACTTCTTTCTTACAAACAAAACTGGTTACCCCACGTGAAGTACTCGGCCTGATGAAGCCCTTATCTAACAAATCTTTCAACTGTTCCTTCAATTCGGTACGGAGGGATGGATATAGTCTGAGAACCTGGTAATAGATCGATAGCAAAATCGATTTTCCATTCTGGGGAATACCAGGAAGTTCATCTGGGAACACATCTGGAAATTCATTGACTACTAGAATAGATTGAAAAGTCGGGGATTCTTCTTGGATGTCCTGAACCCTGACAATATGATAGATGCAACCCTTTGCTATCAACTTTCTCCCCCGAAGATAGGATATAAACCTACTTTTTGGCATAGCTGCATTGCCTTTCCACTCTCGTATTACCTCCCCTGAAAAGTGGAATCGGACAGTTTTGGTCCAACATTCTACATTGGCATAACATGGTGCTAGCCAATCCATGCCCGTCATTGCATCAAAGTCAAGCATTTCTAGTTCCACTAAATCTGCCGAAGTTTGGCGTCCAACAACCTCTACTGTGTAGCCTCGGTATATCCTTTTAGCTATAATAGAATCATCGACAGGCGTTGACACTGAAGTAATTCTGGCACTATACCGAACTTCCGGGGTACTAGTGGCATAACATAAGACAAAGTGGAGCCTAGGTCTATCAAAACATAAACTGAATGAGAGCAAACGTCCAGCATACCTGTCACAATATCTGAAGACGACTCTGACTCTTGTCGCCCCGGTAAAGCATAGGTGCGATCCAGAATGGTACCTGCACTCGATGCCACTGACCTGCCTCGGCCTGTGCCGGCTGGAGCTAAGGGCCTACACCCTGTTGGAGATGTTGGGGCACGTGACCCTATTGAAGATCTGTCCTGTCGGTCCCGATCACTCTGACCCCTGGCTGGGCAGTCCTTCATCATGTGACCCTCTTTTCCACAAGTGTAACACGCAGTAGAACCATACCTGCATGCCCCAAGGCGACGACTGCAAATAGGGCAAGGTGGCACAGTAAGTCTACTCTGCTGCTTTGACCCTCTCTACGACTGCGAACCCAATAGCCGTGAGCTCTCGCCGGGTCCTGACTGCCCCCGACGGCCTGGTCAACTACCCTACTATTGCTATGGAGGTGAGGGACTGGGTGGCCTGCCTGATAGCCTGGGTCTGCCCTAAAACTCTGCCTAAGTGTCACTAGGTCTAGCCATGTGGCACTGCTCCTGATTTGCCCTCTCTATCTCCTGCTGTCGCTGCCTGATCCCCTCAATATTTTGAGCAAATGCTTGAACACGGGCAGTATCCATGTCCTCTCACAGAGTAGCCGTAATACAAGTCTCTACATACTCTAGAAGCATCCCCATAATAAATCGGTGCACCCTAGCTGGCATGGTATCTACAAAGGCTGGTGCATATCGGGCCAAGGAGTAAAATCTCATAGCATACTCCCGAACACCCGTCGAACCCTTCTCCAAATGTAGAAACTGATCTACCTGGGCCTGTCGGATTTCTCGCGGCAAATAATGGTCCAAGAAGGCCTCTGAAAAGCCGGACCAAGTCGGAGGGGTAACATCTCTACCTCGGGACCTCTCCCAACTCTCGTACCATAACATTTCTATGTCCCGCAATCGAAATACTGCTAACTCAACCGACTCCGCAGGTGTGGTATGCATCACCCTAAAGATCCGCTGCAACTGGTCTAGGAAGTCCTGAGGATCCTCATCTCAATTCATCCCTGTGAAATGTGGGGGACTCAGATCCAGGAACTCTCAGACCCTCGAACTACCAAGTCCTCCCGAAGACTCTACAACCACGGGTGCCACTGGATGACGCTGTGCAGCCATCATCTGAGCTATCATAAAAATAACACTCCTAACTTCCTGATCTGATGGCATCGTTATAGAGACTGCTGGAGGTGGTGCTGACGCATCTGCCACTCTGGCGGATACTGCTAGGGAGACCGAGATGGAGTCTCCCTGTCACCCTCAGATCGAGCTGACTCTGAATGGGGCACCCGACTAGTGCCCTCTCCTACTACGACGTCCAACTTTCTGCCAGTTGTGGTCTGTCGCATGTCCGACATTTCTCCGTAGACAAGCAGAATATGTAAGCTTAGGGACTCAATCCTATATTGTACAGCTCTATAGAACGACTGGAAGAGAAAGAAGAGTAACCATCCTATCATGCCTCGCAACCTCCTGTCTATAGAATGTGGTGTACAACACATCCATAGACAAGACTCTACTTAGAACGGCTTGCAGAATCCCTGGGATACGACCTGATTTGATACCAAGTTTGTCACGCTCCACCTTGGGAGGCATGATTGACACCTAGTGCTACACTGGAATCTGACTGACCTAGCTAGGCTTATGCACGTCTGGTGCACGCCTGCAACCTAATTCAAGAAAACAACGAGCTATATCTCGGCTGTAATTACAGCCTCTGGCCCACAAGGCCATATAACCACCTGTAAATGAAAACAACTACCCAACAACAAGCAACAAAAGGGAGTCCTATGCAGGCCGACAAGACCACCTGATGTCTAGTTTTAACTGAAATTAAAATCAGGCAACTATAACTAAACTATAGACAACAAGACCTCTATCTAACAGCTAAACAAGGCCCCACATAGCCATCACACGAAATAAAACATATATAGGCCCCAAACGGCCAACAACAAACTAATCACAGGGAATCTGTAAATCTGCAAGCTTCTAAGAGTAGAATATTGGTCGAGATAGGGCCCCGACCTACCTATATTAAATGATTCAATAAGTGAAGGGGCTTTATATATATACTTGGGCGGTGTACAGGGCCCCATTGTGCCATATTACGGGCATGTCATAGAGCCCATCGCGAATGGAGAGGGTCCGTGACACGTTGCCCTCTTGGCAGCTTGTCCGCCCTTCTCCTTTGCAACCTCGATTCCGCGCTCGTTCGAACTTTCTCCGGGCCCTTTCTCATACGTATCATACTCTAAAACTCTTGACTAACGTACAAATACGTCAACTAAACGTTAGGAGCTTATAAGGTGTTACATATAATTTCAACAACATACTAATTATCAATTAAAAATATCAAATTCAATATAAAAGATACACCCAAAGGATCTACAATGTTAGCAAAGTTAAAAAACCTTTAAATATATATATAAAGTGTCAATTTGTTTTCAATGTTCGCCTATAACAATCCTAAGAAAAAATGTGTTTGTTCGACACACTCATCATCATCACTAGAATTCTCTTCATTAACTGAGGTGGGAGGGAAACGGGCACATGTCTAAGCAGGCCATTTGCAAGCCTATTCACTTGTGTCGTGAGTGTCTCGATAGTATAGCACATGCTCTTATTTTCAGCAATATGACTTTCCTCGACATCTGCAAAGGTATGTGTAAGGTATTCGATTTTCTGCGACAAAGTAGTGACTGAACATCATCAACTACCTTGGCTAGCTTGAAGGGCCAACACCTTCAAGTACTGACTGGATGTGTTGAATTGGGTTCCTAGAGCCTAGATGGTAAACTCTCTCATTTTTTCTCCCCCTGCCACTTTCTTAGTTCAGATATGGGTAGCGATATCCGATGAAAGCTAGATTGGCCCGCCTTGGGCTTGCTGAGTCTTGATGTACTCAGACAAGTGCCATTGATAATCAATTTACATATTTAAAAAAAGGTTAGTATATAGTTAGAATCAAATTATTACTTTATATGTAATTTTTTTGAACTTATATTTGTTCAGCCCTTTGCTCGACCCATTCAACCGAATCCAACTCCTTCTTCTTTTTTAAATAAAAAATTTCTCCCAAGCAATTCATGTATCATTTGAGTAGTAGTAAGAAACCTTAAGAAAAAGAACAACCCAATTTTGTGGCTTGTAGACATAATTTAATCAAATTTACTTAAATAAAATTTAGTCAAATTCATATAAGTACATAAGTTAGAACCATAGTAATATTACTTGCCAATTCTCTAGCTATCGTCGCTTGACTCTTTCCATCCCAGTATGCAACGAGCCACCTTTTTCTTCTCTCCTAGCCTTCTTCTCCTGTTCAGACTTGGGCAAAAATTCTAACATTCTCCAAAAGGCCTACCCTTGTAAAAAATGAGATAGAAGCCAATCAGACTTTTTTTCTTTTCCCGAGGATCCCTAAATTAGCCGGACATCCTGAAAGTGGATTTTGTCTTATAGGTCGTTGAAATTATCTTCTTGTTATGTGGATTTCAAGTACACATGTCTGCAAATAAAGTGACTAGCATTAGATTATATATTACGAAAAGTTAATGCAAAATTTTACTAAGTAATAATTAGTTTATATACCTTAAACTAATCAAACATGCTCTTCGTGTTCTATGTGGAATTTCACTCTAGGATGGATAAGGCAGATCATAAATCCTTCTACTACTCTCCCTGAAAGCATTTTCACTCTTTTTCCTGGATAGAATCGGTAAAAAAAACAATATACATGTCAATTCATAAATAATTAATTAAGATGAAAATAATAAATCTAAATCAATTATGAAAACAAACTTACTCAAATCTATCAGACACGATCACCAATCTATCAAGATTGTCTTTCTCTCTAGGCTCTAGCTCTCCATCTACTAGTGCAGGTACTGATGCTGGAGTTGATGCTGGTGTAGATACTGGAAGTATATATGACTACGTAAAGGATGGAGTGGATGTATGTGTGTCTGGATCAAAACTGCTTTCTCTAAGTCGAAAGCTTGATAGGTGGGGAGATGAACCATGTGGGAAAGGAGTACCCAACGATGAATATGTCGAATTGTCCCATGGTGAAAGCTGACTGGTGTAAGAATGAAAGTGTGAGAAGTAATAAATAGAGGCATTGAAGGAGCTGTATCCTGAAAATATGTGGGATTCTCAATGCCACATGGGGCATAAGACACTAGGGTAGAAAAGTGCATATGAGGGAGAAGATGAAAGGCCACCTGAAGCAGTGCTAGTATCTAACGACCTCTTAGATGATTTCCTACTACTCTTACTCAATTTACTACTTCTAATACTATGATCTCAATCACCATCACCTGATATATCTGCATACAAGTTTACATTAATATATATAAATTTTTTTACAAGTATTAAATAAAATTGCTAAAAAAAAACTAACGTGCTAGTCGTCATTCTTCAATTCTCCCTCCTCACTTGTTTCATTTCTATTATTCTCTCATTTTTCCTCCTCACTTATTTTATAATCAATATTTGATTCTTTATCCATGCTTGATTCATTATCATCATGTGATTCTTCCTCAATATTTGCGATGGCAGTTACCTCATCATCAAAAACTTCTAATATGTGTTCAGGATGTTCTAAATTATTTTCTGACTCAGCACCCACTGGTTAATAATAACTACTACATCATTTTGGTATGCCACATCTAGAACATTATCAATCTCAATCCTAACCATGGGCTTAGTCTTTATAACCATCAACCAATCATCCTTATCTCTATGCAAAAGATATGGAGCATAATACACCTACTTAACAATTTCTTCAATGCTAAAAGGATCATAGCAATCGTATTGTCTTGTGTGCTTAACTTCAATTACATTATCTTGCTGATTTATCTTGGTACCTTAATGTGATGGATCAAACCACTTGCACTGAAATAGTACTATCTTTTTTCTCTGCCATCCAGGATACTTAACTTCCACAATCTCTTGTATCACACCATAATAATCAATAGTTTTTCCATTATCCTCGATATCATCTTCAACACACCACTATTATTAATTTTGTTATACTTAGAAATTTCTTCTATTTGAAACTTAAAATCATTCGCACAGTACTTATTCATTGACTGAATTTGACTATCAAGCCCACATGCAACATCTCTGACCAAATTGCAAATGTTCATTAGTACTATTTTAATTATGAACCTACATAGTGTTAAATGAAAAGTATTGTCATGACCAGAGATGGGACCCCGGATCGAGACACGGGATCTAGAATCACGAATGGCTCCAAGCTAACCCATGATACATACATAACATGAGTTAAGAGCATAATCAAGTGTAAATTAACATATGTATGAATAAGTGGAAGACTGAATGTCATAACGTGTAAACAAAATGATAATAT
This sequence comes from Datura stramonium, assembly GCA_018107945.1. NCBI lineage: Eukaryota > Viridiplantae > Streptophyta > Magnoliopsida > Solanales > Solanaceae > Datura > Datura stramonium. The sequence goes on from JACEIK010007773.1 coordinate 67,501, forward strand.
CACAACGCTGAGTCACACGTTGGACATATTAAGTCTATGTCTAAAAAGCCTCTACAATCTGATGAGATGCTGGGACAAGCCCCCGGCCAACTCCAAGTCTGAAATTAAACTAACATAAAAACATAACTAAATGAATGTCCTTAGAAGATGAGGTCTCACCAACACAGGGAGTGAACTGGACTGATATAGGAGTAGGGCTAACAGAGCAGTTGAGTCTGATCGACCGAATCTATATTGTAAAATGATATAACATAGAGTATACAGTCAGTACTTTAAATGTATTAAGTATGTAAGGTAAGTAAAACATACTTAGTAAAACGTTAGTTGAAATCATGCATATAAATCATAGATCATGAGAGTAAGGACTGCAAGCTAAAGACCACATAATTGAGATATTCATAATCATAAGCTATTCATCATAAAATGAACATAATGACCCAATGTTTAAAAATAGAAATCATATGACTTGTCATGCTTGAAATCGTAATTGAAAGAACGTATACTGATCAGTGAGTCAAACATTCTATAAAACATAATATTATAAGTCATGAACATGAGTAACTAAAATCATGAGGAATAATGGGAGACTTGTCATAACAGAAAACCACCATGTATGAGCACATGATGATCCCATATCTTGCCCACATGGAGGAGAGCCATCCTAAGCCTTGCCAGGACAAAGGACGAATAAGGTGTGATATAGCGGTGTTTCCTTGGGTGGGAGAAGCACTCTCTTGAGTGGTCCCAATAAGAATATATCCTACGTTGACGCGTAGTTCAGAGACGAACCTCGAAGCCCCTGACCTACTCAATGCTAGATACTATCTCCCAAAACATGCCTATTGCTCAAATAATCATATTCTCAAAATCACAACTTAAATCTGAACATTAGGAGTCTTAACTCCAAAACATATCATAAACTGATCTTGTTAGCCCTGACTAAAATCATAATAAATATACTTAACTTGCACGGGCTTGCCCAAATCATAAAATCATGCATACTTGAAGTAGACTTTATAAGTCAAAATTATGGAATCATAAGTTGAGAGTTCATAAACATTCATGCATACTAGATAACTCATCATGCTTGAAAGCATGGATCATAGGCTCGGATTTTTCATAAAACATGCATAATAGGGAAATTTCTAATAAACTGAGATCATAAATTTATAATCAAATTAAGTGTAAAATCTGCTCATTAGACTTAAATTATATGTTAGAACATGAGGGAATTGGACCCATAAATATAGCATAGATAATTTCATAGAATTGGGTTAAAAAATTAATACACTTGATTAGAAACTTGAATTCATGAATTAGAGGAAAAATTTGGGCATGATGGTGGAAGAAATCCCCAATTTATGGCCCTACATACCCGGTAAACTCATTTCCAAACTGATCTTGAAAGCCCAAGAGAATTGAGGAGGACTTCTAGTTTGATCTTGGAAGAGGATTTCAATTCAATACATGCATGAGAGCCTAATGACTTAGGCTAGGATAAACCCTCTTAAAACACTCAGTACGAGGCTCAAAATGACGTCATTAAAGAGTTAGGAGCTTGAGAATTTACAAAACTATCCCCGGGAATTTGCATGAAAAAACCTGGCTGCCAGCTACAATGGCTCATCCAACAAGTCTTTGTAGGACTTGATGACTCATTGAACCATCCGTTGTTTCCTGGGGTATTTCTGGTATCCGCTGATGCTCTGGCCAACGACTGAAAAAAGATGAGTCGTTATCTAAAACATCGACTCGTACTCCACTTGTTGTCACCACTGCCTCGCCTGCATAAAGTTCTAACTTCTTCCAATAGGTACATACCACGAATCATTACTTGACACAACGAATCGTGGTATCCATCCGTTGTCTCTGAATCAACTTTGACCCCTAACTGAACTCCACTCAATGACTACTTAGAATGACTCGTTGAATGCACCAACAAGTCGTTGCTGGGTCCGTTGTTTCTGGGAGGGAATTGACTGAAGGCCTACAATGAAGCATACCACGGGTCGTTGTTTCCCACAATGGCTCATTCCTTGAGTCGTTCTATGACTCTGGTGCAGTTTTATTGCTTTGTCTGATTTAACCCTCGGGTATGATCTTAGGAGCTTTTAGGGTGTTAAAAATATAGTCTTTCAGCAAATGACTATATTGTACTTATATCTTGAATATGAGGTTTAACACTTACATAGTTTTTCACAAATGGATCCTTCAATCTTAGACCTCTGTTTAGAATTTCTTTTGCACTTGTCAATAATTTTGTATAAGTTGATGTTAGTTAGTAATAAGTCATAATAAAAAACTTGATCCATTCATGGTATATTAAGTAAGAATCATTACCTCTCGAATGGACACATCCATCTGTACTGAACTGTGCCTCTAGGCATGCCTCGTATAGGAGGTGAATCAGTAGATGTTCCATCACATCAAAGAAGTCACATGAAAAGATCTTTTCCAACTTAGCATTAATCATAGAAATATTCTGATCCATCATTTCTAAGTTACCCTCCCACAAATTATTAGAACATAAATGTTTGAAGAACAAATTTATCTCTAATAATAGCTTTTCATATACTGTCAGGTAGGCGGCTAAATGTGATATGAATCAAAGTTTTCATGAAAATATGACACCTATGGCTTTTCATAATACACAACTTTCCTTCATTCATATTTGCACACTTTTCCAAATTTGAAGCATAGCTCTCTGGTGACCTCAAATTCTTAACTCACTCACAGATCTCCCGTTTCTCATCCAACGTGAATGAAAAGCTCGCCTTGGGCTTTAACACCTTATTGTCTGTGATTCCTGCAACTATCGTTTCTTTCTCTTGCAATATTCCTTTAAGTCCATTATGGTTTTTTGGGATTATTTTTGTCTTACCTTTAACATTCATCACCATATTGAATAAATTATCAAAATAATTTTTTTAATATTGAATCACATCAAGATTATATCATAGAAGATTATCCTTTCAATACGAAAACTCTCAAAACATGCTTTATTTAGTCCAATTATATTGAACGCCATATCCAGGAAGTCTAGAAGGTGTAGCTTTTATAATCTTAAGAAACTGACAAACTCTCACCACCAAATTTCATTTTCTAGCAATGATGGATGTGCAGATCATTTTCTATCTGATTCTTTATGAATGCATGTTTCATTCTAAACTCATGATTCATTGGCAAGAACCGATGATGACAATCAAATCATAAATTTTTACAATCATGTTTTTGTTACACCCTGTAAATTTACGACATGTATATGGCCTATTCGCATGTTGGTTAAGAGTTTTTGAATGCCATACATACTAGGAAAAGGCCCGAGAAAAGACCGGATAAGTGACACGTCGAACCATCGCAAGAGGAGGCTGGCAGACCTCCTCTGTGATGGCCAGAGTGTCACGGAGGCTCACCTCCGCGATAC
>JACEIK010007775.1:9719-20560 GCA_018107945.1 Datura stramonium
GTGTTTTGTTTGTTTTCTTAAATGTCACTCCTGAAGGATTATGGAGAAGTAGTTGTGTAGAGCATAATCTGTCAGAGGAAGCACATGGTTATGGGTTTACTTGGTCAGAAACAATGCAAACAAACCAACCCATGTAGTAATGGTGTCTATTTTTACCTTTTTGTGGTTGTGTCAGTTATTTTCACGCTATTTCATGTGCTTTCAATTCCTTGAGTCCAACTTAAGATATGCTTTTTAAAAAAAAAACCATTTCTTCGGAAAAAGGATAAGCAAAGGATATAATCTCAGGCACAGAGCACAGAATTTGGGCCCTTTTAAGGTGAAACTTTAAGGCTTTGCTATTTTTTTTCTTTACTACTCCCCAATCTCTATATATGTGGACGTATTTTTCATTTTAGTTGATTTTAAAAAAATATTATACTTTTTATTTAGTAAATATTTAATATTTTACTCATGTTGGATTTTTTTTATTTGACAAAAGAGTACTCTTTATTTTAAAAAATTAATTTATTTTAAGGATAGTCTTGACATATAGCAAAAGTCTTTCCATTTCTCTTAAATTTTGTTAATTATTCATGTGTTAAAATTAGCACAACTNATGTGTTAAAATTAGCACAACTAGTACTTTGTTAGTATTTTAGTTATATATAAAATTTAGCGCGTCAAGTACGATGTTTGATTATCAATTTTCTTTTTAAATATGATAGAAGATGAACTAATTAATATACATTACTAATACCTACGCGATATTAATCAATAACCAAACAATCTCTTATGGTAAAAAGACGTTTTGTTACAAGTCTTAAAAATGACTATTTTTAAATTGGACCCTCTTTCTTTAAGGGTTAGTTCTGGGCCTGTTGCTTTTTATGAAAGGAGGGACCAGGCCCAACCCAAAAATCCCAATGACTATTTGAGTAGAATTGATACCAGGTAGCTACTTTTAAGTGGGAAATTATATTTAATGCCTATGAAAATGGGTAGTTTTGAATTTTTTAACACCCATTTATCTCATGAACAAGACTTCAAGTTTAAAAATCAAATGTGACATTCTTGGGTAAAAATTGATAAACATGAAATTTTGTCTATGAAATAAATAGGGTCTAAAGTTGTTAAACTTGAAAATTGAAAAGAAGGAATTAGATGTACCAAAATTAGAGCCTAAAATTAAGAGATATGTACTCTTTTAAATTGCTATAATTTTAAATACTATTGTTATGTTAATTGTTTATAAAAATAGTTTTAGGGGCATGGTGTAAAACTCTCTTATAATATAGGACAAATCACAACATAGGAAGTTCAAATATTTTGGAACTATAATATACTTCTTTTTTTTTTTTACTTTATTTGTCTGATTTTGATTTGATACGAAGTTTTAAAAAATAAAAAATACTTTTAAATTTTATCGTCTTAAATTAAAGGTATATAAAATGTATCGAAATATTTTTTTAATTTTATGATCTTAAACATTTCATGAAAAGTTAAAATTAAAGAGTTACTAACAAAAAAAATATCTTTTTGAGACAAACTAAAAATAAAAATAAGACAGACAAATTAAAACGAAAAAAATACAGTAGATGGCTAGAGAGTTTTGACCTTAGGTTTGTGAAGACAGATTCTCGTCACTCAGTTTTCAGAGCTGAGCCAACTGATTCAATGATCTCCCTCTCTCCGTATACTTCGAACCAAGACTCTTCTTCAAACTTAGGTTCGGTGATCTGCACATACTTTATTCTCTCCCAAAACTTGCTTCAGAGTGATTATTCCGTGTGCTTAATATAATCTCAAAAAGGTAAATGAAGAAAAACTAAGATATCCTTAAAAACTCACAAAGAGTACTTATTAATTTATATTTCTCCTGCCTCAATTTATATCACACTTGTTTTTTTTAGTTAAATTCAAATGATATATTTTTTATTTGATAAATATTTAATGACATTGTTGATTTTTATCTGTATTGGATTCCTTTTATTCGACAAAGAAGTTTACAAAGATGTACTCTTTTATTTATAAATTTATTTATTCAAAGATAGTTTTGAAACATTGCAAAGTCTTTTTCATATATATATTTTTAAAATTCATGCCTAATCAAATTATATCAGATAAATTGAGATGAAAGGAATAACAAGCGAAGCTAACCGCCAAACCTTCCCAATGAGGAAATAATGGTTTTTATACTAGGTCAGAAAAGTAGTATTTTCGATAATTCAACTTATGTGAAAGTGCTTGATTGAGCGTGTTTAAAAATAAATAGAAGATTTTTGAAATTTATGATCTAAAAATAAGCTATTGATATTTATGTGTATAAAATGAGAAATTAAAAATTAAAGTATTATAAAATTTGCAAGAAAATATTTCAAGATATAAAGAACGGATTAGGTCTCAAATAAAACTAAAAGAGAGAAAATTTATTAAATAGCGTTATTTGAAAAAAATAGCGAAATTTTGCTTAATTATGAAACATAGCAACATTTAGATTTCAAAATATAGCGAAATACATTGTATTCACACCCATAGTAATAGTGAAATATATTGTGGCACGTATATAATATCTCTACCTATTATATCCACACGAATAACAATGTATTCACACGTATCTGCTATAAATTCAAATTCTCGCTACGTGTTATAATTTTTTTAAACTATCATTATTTCGGATAATTATAAATGCTTAGTTTGCTAAAATCACGTAATTATTTGCCAACTTGTGGACCTTTTCTAGAAACCTAAGAAGTAATCATATAAGCCGTCTGATTAAAAAGCATCAATAGCCATAGCCTCATGATTTAATTCCACCCTATGCTTAATCTTAGGATTATGGAATCAATCTCTAAAGTTAATAATAAATTAACAAGAAAGAATATTTTAGGAAGAAAAAAGTTTTGCACACATTGCGGAGTCGAAATTTTTATTAAAGTGTCGTTCGATATAACGAATACAAGCAATATAGAAATTAGTAATATAACGATTAGTAATGCAGGAATTGTCAACACAAGAATCGTAATGCTGAGAATTGAAATTATTTTTTTATCAAGTGTTTAACTCAATGTGTTAAAAATTTAGATATATCATGTATTGTGTTTGGTTTAGTACTCTATAAAAATCTTCTTTACAATTATATCCTGGAATTTTTGTATAAAGAAATTTGAAAAAGGGATTAAGGGGTAGTCTAGTCATTTAGGAATCTTATCCAGGTATTGTTAAACCTAGTATAAAACAATACACCCTATAATGTATAAGCAATTCATGTCATAGATGTTATTAAGTTGAATTAAGTAACCAATAATGTATTGGCTGAACTAAATTTTAATCTAAGGACTATTCTTATAATTAGTACAACATACCAAACGGGTCCGTAGAAAATTCAAAATATAAAGAAGTAAATATAAATAAATATAATAAATTAAATGAGAATCATCATCTACTATATATATATCTAAACTAAGTGGATTATTATTTTTTAAAAATGTTCGGTATGTAAATAAAAATATTATCCTAAATATGCTTATACACAATCTAAATAAATATTATGAAAGGTGAGGAATATGACTTATAGAGATGGGGGTGGGGCTAAAGATAAGCTGTGTTGAAAGGTGGCAAAGATACAGTTAATGACATGCCACATGTGGAAATACAGTTTTCCCTATTTTCAATATGCACGTTATTTTCTCATTTTTAAGAAATTTATTTTTTCCAGCGAAATATCATAACATTGCTAGAGGTTCACCGAATTCATATACATATTAATATAAAATATCTATTATAAAATATGACACTGCTTATCATTTATGATAATTTATTTATTAAAAATGTTGTTTTTCTACTTTTGAGGTAGAGATAAGATCTGCGCATACTCTATTCTCCTTATATTCTATTTTATGAGATTATATATTAGGTATGTTATTATTGTAGTTGACTCTTCAAATGTTGATACGTTTAAGAAAAATCTCGTGCACACCAATCAACTTGGTAGAAAACGTCTTATAATTCAAAGTGAGATTTTCTGATATGACTTTGAATTAATTCTAAAGCAAAATATCAAACGCCGGATGAGAAATATTTAATTAAAAAAATTAAAAAGTTTACTTTTAGAGGGGACCTATATACACTGTGGCTATGAGTGCAAGGTAAGGTCTGATTCTTGCAAATGATTAACAACACCAATGTGGGCTATAATATTAATCATTAGTTCCACCATTAGAATAGTAATCATAATTATGAAGTTTGATTTGGACAATAATGTTGGATTTGCATGGGCTCTTGTAATAATGACTTATGGTTTTCTATTAACTATTTGTGTTTGTAGTGAAGACAGCAATGATAATATTCCCTTTTTATTTATGTATTTATTTATTTTTATTTATAACTATCAAACAATTTAATTAAAAAAAAAGAGTTTAAATTTTGTACATCGTCGGTTTAAATAATTTTTTATCTTATCAAATTATTCAAACGATATCTATAAGTAAGTTTCAATAAAATATGAAATTTAAAAATTCTATTAACTATTTGTGTTTGTAGTGAAGACAGCAATGATAATATTCCCTTTTTATTTATGTATTTATTTATTTTTATTTATAACTATCAAACAATTTAATTAAATAAGAGTTTAAATTTTGTATTATTTGCCGGTTTAAATAATTTTTTATCTGTTTCTTTAATAAATTTAGTTTTTGTTAATATTAAAGGTATTTTTAAAAAAAATATGAAATTTAAAATAAGATATGTTGACCGTTATAACAGTAAAATATTTGGATGTGTTCTTGATTTTATAATAAAAACATATTTTTTAAACTCAATTATTATAATATATTAACTTACCAAATATATAAAAGTAGCCCCTATTGCTATAAAAATAAGGCAAAACAAAAGTTTAAAATTAAATTATTTTTAAATATAAAAATATATTCAGCTGATTTTGATTCATGTGAAATAGCTTTTAAATTTGTTCATCCAAAAAAGAATGTTATTATTTATATCTACAAACAATTTGAATTTTTATAGCCATACAACCGTCTAAGACTTATTTTAAACCACACAATTTTTTAAAAATCATTTCTATCTCAAATTTCATGCTCAATCAAACAAGCAAGGCCATTAAATTGAGGGAAAAAAATATTAATTTTTTTAACCCCTACCCCCACCCCCACCCCCACCCCCCACTCTCAAGAAAGTATCATATAAAATGGAGGTGTGACTTGCATAAAATCCTTTATAAATAAGACCTTCATAACTCACAAGCAACATAACATAGGGGAGATACTAGCTAGTGATTGAAAATTTAACATGGCTAGTCATAGCAATTTCAAGAATGCCTTGATTGCATTTTTAGCCCCTTTTCCTTCTATTCTCTACCTCTCTTTTCCTTCATCATCATCATAATCATAATAATCACAATTATGAAGCTAACTCATTGTATCATCCTCTTTTACTTGCTAATGTCTTGTTTTTCCTCAATGTCAATGTCCTCTTTTGGTTCATTGCTCTTCTTCAATCAAGCCTCCATTGGGTAATTTACTCTCTTCCATTTTTTTTTAACTTTTAAATTGAAAGTTGTATACTGCATGATCAGGGAATTTTAGTAGTTCAGTTGATTAGCTATCTGAACTTTTACTTTGTTAATCAATTTGAGAAGCGCTTTTGCCAATATTAGAGCAGCATTTTATGCTTCACTACAATTTTTGCTACAAAATTTGGTCAAATATCTTAACTCACTGACATAAGCATTTTATTTTATTTTTTTTTTAAAAAATCATAGGCTAATAATATGCCAACTACTTGTAATATCATCCGCTTTCACTATTAAAAAGTCACTATTTTCCTATTGAAAATTTTCATTAAAAAAGATTAAGTGATTATTTCCACTGATATTGGGAAAACAAATAGTTCTTTCACATGGAAAAATCATGAAATTTTCCGCTACTTCAGTGAGAATCTGTTTCTCACTGTGCGTTTTCACAACGAACTGATTCGGTGGGAAATGGGTGGAAAAATCATGTTTTATAACACAACTTTTTCACTGATTTGCGGTGGGAAAAATCTCAATTTCTAGTAGTGTTTGGACCAAATCTATACGATTTTTCCTAAAAAGCCTCACTACATTAAGTGTATAGCCTCCTAATCTATCTTTTCAACTATCTGTATGAGACTTTATTCGCACGCCTAATACAGTAGAAATACACATAGTTTTCTTCGCGTACACTTCTAACTTATTTGGGATTAAGACGAAGTTGGATTAACACACACTTAGTTTGATTTTTTACAGATGATAGGTTTGTACTGGATGGTGATTCCAGTAATGCTGCTACATTTCTATTCCAATTATCCCATGGCAGAGTACAATCAATTGAGGTCACTTGTTGTGACAATTTTGACATGGATTTGGAGTATTAGGATGATTCATAGCTACTTCAGAAGGGAAAATTGGCAATGGGGAGTTAAACAAGACTGGAGGTACATAGATTTGGGACACCAGTATGGAAAGAATTGGTGGTGGATTTCTTTCTTTGCTATTTATCTCTCTCAGCAGGTAATTTGGAGTAACTCTTTTTTTTTTCCCCTTCACCTTTTTTTTGTTAGTAGGTTGGAGTACTACTTTGTCTTGTTATTCGTTCGTATTAGTAGTCAAAGCATTACTCTGGTAGTTTCTTGCCTTCCGATATCTGTTACTATTTGTTGTTTCTTTGTCATTTGACTATCGTGTTTTTTTGTTGTTGTAGTACTGTTTTGTTACTAGTTTTTGTTTCTGTTACTATTTGTTGTTCATACTAGTAGTCGAAGTATTACTCTTGTAGTTTCCTGCCTTCCAATTTCTGTTACTATGTTGTTTTTTGTTATTTAACTATCATTTTTTTTGGTTGTAGTAGTGTTTTGTTACTAGCTGTTGTTTTTGGTTACTATTTGTTGTTTCTTGTACTTCCAATATTTATTGTTGGTACTAGTAGTCGAAGTATCTTGCCTTCCGATTTCTGTTACTATCTATTGTTTCTTGTCATTTGACTATCATGTTTTTGTTGATGTTGTAGCACTGTTTTATTACTAGCTGTTGTTTTTATTACTATCTAATTTTTCTTGTACTTCCACTATTAAAAAATCACTATTTTTCCATTGGAAATTTTCACTGAAAAATATCAAGTGACTATTTTATTATTTTTTTTTCTGGACTGCTTGAACTGTTTTTTTTGCCCTCTTGAACCGAGGATCTATCGGAAACAAATTCTCTAACTCTGAGGTAGGGGGCTAAAGTCTGCCTGCACTCTACCCTTCTCACATCCTACTTTACTAGATTATACTGAGTATGTTGTCGTTGTTATTTTGATTAGTGAAATTCTGAAAAGAATGACATTGTTTTATCTTTTACATGTGTGGTTTGTGAAAAAGACCTAGTGGATTTTGAACAAAGGTGCTCGCTTCGCCCGTTAAGAATTGACAACTTGTTGTCCATCTCTGTTTCTGATGCATTCTATCTCATCATATCATACTCTGTTCGGTGAGATTAAAAAATTACCATTAATACTTCGGTCTAGGTCCGACATAACCCTTTGTTCCATAGCCCCTGTGTAGAAAAAGAATACTGACTCTTCAAATTCTTTGTTATTGCTTTGCAATGTTGAGGTTTCTGCATACATTTTCCATTGTAGGCAGGGGCAGAAATCCCCACCAAGAAAGTGTTAGAATTCTCTTGATTTCTTCGTGTATTTACTTCATTATACATTGAATAATTCCTTTAATGAAAATTCTGGCTCCGACACTGCTCGCAGGTTTTACAAATGGGGATATGCCTGCCTCTATATGTTGTCCATTCAGTAGATAAGCCATTGAGTTTCTTAGATTTCATTGCCACAGCCACCTGCATCTCCGGCATTACAATCGCCTTTTACGCGGATACACAGCTCCACAATTTCATCAGTAGAAACCAAAAACTGAAACAACTTGGCCAGCCAATTGTTCCAGTTCTTGATAAAGGTCTCTGGTGTTACTCAAGACATCCAAATTATTTAGGTGAGCAGTTGTGGTGGTGGGGATTGGCCTTATTTGCATGTAATTTGGGCCAAAATTGGACTTTCATTGGTACACTTATGAATAGTATTTGTTTGGGATATGTCACTTTGCTTGTGGAGAAGAAAATGGTTAAAGAAAACTACAGAGTTGATGCATATAAGCTTTATCAAAAGAATACATGTGTGTGGATACCATGGTTGGTGATCAAGTCTTCTTCAAATGGAAAAGATAAGAAAAATTGAGTCCACATTCTGAGTTTACGGGTTTTGGATTCTAGAAGAAGTGATTTACTCGATTTCGGATAAACAAAAAAGTACTGAATTCTGTTGAATTCGTAAGCAGAACTGTAACTCCGCCCCCAAAATGTGCCTTATTCTTTTGGCATATCATTTGATATGAAAACTTGTTGTAATATGCTTTTGTATTTATTTCTCGTGTATGATTCATTTGCTTTTTCTTATGTAATGTGAAAAGTGTGCTATCTGTTCATAATCCATCAGTTACTGTTATTAAAATAAAAAATAGTGTTAGTAGTCCTATCGGGCAATTCTCAACTCATGAATTATCTTTTGAGTTTGAGTTTGGTTTAAAATTCATTTTTTAGCATGGCATTAGAGTGGCGATTAACTGGTTCTTGATTTATCTTATGTGCCAATATTACATTGTCCATGCTTCAATTATCAAGCCTGGTCGTATTAGGGGTGTTAGTAGTCCCACCTCTTTTATGAAATGGGCGATCTCCACCCATGAGCTATTTTTTGTAGTTAGGTTCAAAATTTATTTTTTTAGCATGACATTAGAGCGACAATAATTCCACTTCTTGATTTATCGGTTCAAAATTCACTTTTTTTAGCATGGCATTAGAGCGACAGTCATTCCAGTTCTTGATTTATCTTATGTTGGTACCCAATATTACGTTGTCCATACCTCAATTGACAGGCCTGGCCATATTAGGGTCGTTAGTAGTCCCATCTCTTTTATGAAACTGGCAATTCTCACCTCATGAGTTAATTTTGAGCTCGAGTTAGATTTAAAAATACATCTTTTTAGCATGGCATTAGAGCAACGATCATTCCATTTCTTGATTTATCTTATGTTGGAACCCGATATTATGTTGTCCGCGCTTTAATTGACAGGCCTAACCATATTAGGGGTGTTAGTAGTCCCACCTCTTTTATGGAAAGGACAATCTTCATCCCATGAGCTTATTTTTGAGTTCGAGTTAGGTTCAAAATTCACTTTTTTAGCATGACATTAGAGCAACGATCATTTCTTTTCTTGATCTATCTTATGTTGGAACCCGATATTATGTTGTCCACGCTTCAATTGACAAGCCTAACTGTTAACCCCTGGTTTTAGTAGTCCCGCCTCTTTTACGGGATGAACAATAATTATCTCATGAGCTATTTTTTGAGTTCGAGTTAGGTTCAGAATCCATCTTCTTAGAATGTTCATTAGAGGCACGATCATTCTAGTTCTTCATTTATCTTATGTTGATACCCGATGTTATGTTGGCCACGCTTTAATTGACATACCTGACCATGGTCACACATCATTGTGGGATGAGCTATTGGACTCTTTTATTACTTTTTAACGATCTTTATCTCGCGAATTAATTTTTAGAGATGAATTAAATTTAAAATTCATTTTCTTAACAGATAGTTAAGAAGAAATTATTTTATGAGTATATCTTAATCTATTAGGAACTAATAGTATGTAAAAGAAGGAATAATGCAGAATAAGGTAAGATAAACTGAATTAATTTTACACTTCTCACTTTGAAGTTTTTATAACTACTCAAATATTATGATATGTTTAAGTTTATAACAATTATTTTTTATTATTATATCTTTATTTTATTTTAAAAAATATTTTCTTCGTTTTAAATTATTTGTTGTTGTTGTTTCTTTTCTTTGTTTTACATGTTTCGTAAAAAATATTAATTAAAAGTGATTTTTGACTATTTTAACACTATTTATATATAAGCTATAATTTCTCTTCACCAAATNCTATGCAAAATCTGCATATATTGGACTAGCACTTCCTGGAGATGTTGGGTCATGGCAATATGAGACCAAAGTAAGGCCCATTCAATGTTTTTTTTATATAAAAGTTTTCCTAGAAATTTTGCATTATTATTACCCCGGCGAAAATAGAATTTTCACGATGAAAATAGAATAATCATCAATTTTGTGCACATAGCCTGTTTTTATGTATATATATTGTGATTTTTCAATCCCTTTCACCCCTCTAACTTTGCCTGATGATCAACTTGTTTCCTTTCAGGGTTATCAATTTTGGACTCAAACAGATGAGACGGGACACTTCAACATTACTGGTGTTAGACCTGGAACTTATAACTTGTATTCTTGGGTCCCTGGAATTATTGGAGATTACAAGTACAACTATGACATCAATGTCAAACAAGGTCCTTTTCTTTTTTAATTCCTTCACCTCCTTAAAATTAGAGATTTAACATAAGGTGACAAATAGATAGGTTGAATACGCTGATTAAGACGGAGCAAATCAATAAATGAGTCATAATTCAATCATCTAAAATTTTCTTGGGTTAGGATTGAGCGACCTAATTCGCCTGATATAACTCAAAAATATGAAAGCGAGTTTAATAAGTTCTTCCATATTTACTCAATCTCCATTTGATTTTGTATGTTTGGATCAAGTCAACAAACTGATTTGTGATAATTTGATTCACTTGAACTTTGGCTGGTTACTAAAAGATGAGCTGATTTTGCCGTCTTTAGATTTAAGCTATATACACTAATAGTGTAAATACTTTTACGATATATTTTTACTATAAACTAGCTTGCAGGTTGTTATAT
>JACEIK010007776.1:0-15493 GCA_018107945.1 Datura stramonium
CTCATATATAGAGATTGAAGAATCATGCAATTGGGAAAAACGCTATACTTGATCATAGACAATTTAATCACATTTTGATAGGGAATGGGCATAGGTGTGGAAGAAAGAACCCACTCATGGCCTTACATACCCAAGAATGGTGAATTCTAACACCCTCTAATAGCCCAAGTTGAGATTCCAATAGGAACCTTGAGATTTCACCTTGAACCTTCCCTTCAAACCTTCAAACATGCATGCATGAGAGTAATGGCTTAGAATAGGTTTTCCGCTGCTAAAAACCCACTAAAACGAGCCTTAAATGTCATAGTATAGGTCATAGGAACTTAGGAATTACGAAAAGACCCTTACTGAATTTGTAGGAAAACACTGCCAGGTGACCCTAACGGGTGACCTAACGACTCGTCAGGACGGGCAACGACTCGTTAGGTTGCTCGTCAAGTACACTGGATGACCTGTCTACTAGAGCTCATAACGGATGACTTAATGACTCGTCCCCAGTGGCAACGACTCGTGGTCACCTCCCGTCAGGTACACTACCTTATTCTTCCAACTTAATTCCAACATCACCCCATGAATGACATGATGACTCGTGGTGGCTGACCACGAGTCGTTCTCTCCCTCGTGGGGACCTCGATTCTTCCTTTATTCCAGGTCTGCGCACTAGTCACTTGAAAACTCATGGGGCCTCCTCACGAGTCGTCCCAAGATTCGTCCTGTGCCTACAACATCAATTCCATAATTTTCCTGTTTCAACTCACAGGTCTGATCTTTGAGCTTCTGGGTATGAAAATATCTCCCCCTTGGGAACATTCGTCCTCGAATGTTAGAAACACACATAAAACGCAGAAACATGCAATCATCAAATGCAAATACTAATTATCAAAATCGAAAACTGACGGAATGACTACCTCCAAATAGAACTACATAGCTGAACTGAATTCAGGCATCACATACATTCATCATAACATAATTCAAACTTGCGCACATGAACTAAACATGAAAACTGATTAGATAATTAGGGAAAAAACTGATACCTCAAACTGAAATTGAGCTGGTAGGGAACATGTGGGGGTATTTAGCCATCCTAGCCGCTTTGGCCTCCCACGTAGCTCCCTCAACATGTTGGTTTCTCCACAACACCTTCACCTAAGCTATGTTCTTGTTCCTCAGCCTCCGAACCTGATGATCCAAGATTGCAACTGGAATTTCCTCATAACTGAGGCTACCTCCCACATCAACACTTTCCACCGGGACAACTAAAGTTGGGTCACCCAAGCACTTTTTCAAGAGAGATACATGAAAGACGGGATGAACTGAAGATAACTCTGATGGCAAGTCCAACACATATGCTACCTTACCAACTCTTCTCATAACCCAGTAGGGACCAATTAGCGGAGACTGAGTTTTCCTTTCCTTCCGAACCGCATGACTCCCTTCATGGGAGATATCTTTAGAAATACCCAATAGTCAATCTCAAACTCCAAATATCTTCTTCTCATATCTGCATATGACTTTTGACGACTTTGAGCAGTTTTCAGCCGGTCCCTTATCAACTGAACCTTCACCATAGCCTCGTGAACTGAGTCTGGCCCTATCACAGCTTTCTCACCAACATCAAACCATCCGATGGGTGATCTACACCTCTGCCCGTAAAGAGCCTCGAACGGTGCCATTTGGATACTGGAGTGATAGTTGTTATTGTAAGCGAACTCGATCAAGGGCAAGTGGTCATCCCAACTACCTTTAAAATCCATCAAACAGGCTCTCAACATATCCTTTAGAGTTTGAATTGTCCGTTTCGCCTGGCCATCCGTTTGCTGATGAAAGGCTGTGCTGAGTTTAACCTGAGTCCCAAGCCCTTTTAGGAAAGACCGCCAAAACTGAGAGGTAAACTGAGTACCTCGATCTCAAATAATGGACAAGGGCACTCCATAAAGCTGGACCAACTCCCGAATATACAATTTGGCATAATCATCCGCTGAATCTGTTGTTTTGACCAGTAGGAAGTGTGCAGCCTTGGTCAACCTTTCGACTACCACCCAAATGGAATCATACTGTTGGCGAGTACAAGGTAGGACGGTTCAGAAGTCCGTGTTAATATCTTCCTACTTTCAAGTAGGAATGTTAATATCCTACAATACGCCTCCTGGCCTTTGATGCTCAACTTTCACTTGCTAACAGTTCGGGCATTTGGCTACGAATTCTGCAATATCCTTCTTCATGTCGTTCCACAAATATATATCCTGCAAGTCATGATACATCTTAGTGGTGCCCGGATGGATAGAATACCTGGATCCATGTGCCTCATGCAATATCCAGTCCCTAAAATTATCAACATGTGAACACACGGACGACCCTGGTACCGCAGTACACCATCTCCCCCTTGGGAGAAAACCTCCACCTTTTTACCTCGAATGGCTTCCTTCAGCTTTACTAAAACCGGATCCTCATCTTGGCTAGATTTGACATCAACCACCAAGGACGATTCTAAACCATATTGCACAATAATGTCGCCATCGGCCTAGTTGACCAATCTGACTCCCAACCTCGCAAGTCGAGGGACATCTTTCACCAACTCTTTCTTTCCCTCATCCATGTGGGACACGCTCTCCATAGAGAGTCTACCAAGTGCATCTGCTACCACATTAGCCTTACCCGGGTGGTAAAAGACACTCATGTCGTAGTCCTTTAGTAGCTACAACCACCTCCTTTTCCGAAGATTGAGGTCTTTCTGTGTGAACACATATAGCAAGCTCTTGTGATCCGTGAATACATCCACGTGGACCCCATACAAGTAATGCCTCCATATCTTCAATGCAAACACCACCGCGGCCAATTCAAGATCATGGGTCGGGTAGTTCTTTTCGTGGATTTTTAATTGTCTCGAGGCATAAGCTACCACTTTCCCATGCTGCATCAACACACACCCGATTTCGACTCGTGAAGCAAAACAATACACCACAAAACCATCGGTACCCTTAGGTAGGGTCAACACTGGTGATGAAGTAAGTTTGATCTTTAACTATTGAAATCTTTTCTCACAAGCCTCCGACCACTGAAACTTCACCTTTTTCTGAGTCCACTTAGTCAATGGTGCGGCAATAGATGAAAAACCCTCCACAAATCTCCGATAGTAACTCGCTAAGCCCAAAAAGCTCCTGATATCTGACGGGTTCACCGATCTGGGCCAATTCTTTACCGACTCGATCTTCTAAGAGTCTACTTTTATGCCCTCTCCTGATACCACATGGCCTAGAAATGCCACCGAGTCCAACCAAAACTCACATTTGCTAAATTTTGCATACAACTTACGATCCTTAAGGGTCTGAAGCACTATTCTCAAGTGAGCGGCATGCTCCTCCTCGCTCTGAGAGTATATAGGGATGTAATCAATGAACACAATCACGAACATGTCCAAATATGCCTTGAACACCCTGTTCATTAGATCCATAAAAGCTGCAGGGGTATTGATTAGTCCAAACGACATAATAACAAATTCGTAGTGACCAACCGAGTCCTAAAAGCTATTTTCGGGATGTCACTCTCCCGAACTCTTAGCTGGTGATACCCAGACCTGAGATCAATCTTGGAGAAACACTTGGCACCCTGAAGATGGTCAAACAAATCATCGATCTTGGGTAAAGGATATTTGTTCTTGACGGTGACTTTGTTCAACTGCCGATAGTCGATTTACATCCTAAGCGAACTATCCTTCTTCCGAAAAAACAACACTGGTGCACCCTAAGGAGACTTACTCGGCCTAATAAAGCCCTTATATAATAGGTCTTTCAACTGATCCTTCAACTTCTTTAACTCGGCTGGAGCCATTTTGTAAGGAGGAATAGATATAGGCTGTGTGTCGAGAAGAAGATCTATACCAAAATGAATCTCCCGCTCGGGAGGGACACCTGGCAAATCATCAGGAAATACCTCTGGATACTCACATACTACTGGTACGGACTGGATAGTCAGGGTTTCGGACTCCACATCCTTAACCCTAACTAGATGGTACAAACAACCCTTAGAAATCATCTTCCTGGCCTTAAGGTAGGAAATGAATCAACCTATAGGCACAACTGAACTGCCCTCCCATTCTAAGACAGGCTCATCCTAAAATCTGAACTCTACTGATCGGGTTCTACAATTAACAGAAGCATAGCATGCGAATAGCCAATCCATGCTAAGAATAACATCGAAATCGGTCATGGATAACTCTATCAAGTCTGCATAGGTAACCTTATTAATAACTGATACCGGGTAATCTCTATACACCCGTCTAGCTATAGCTGAGTCACCTACTGGAGTAGAAACTGAGAAGGGCTCTGATAAGACATCGGGACTGACTCCAAAGCTACTGGCTACATATTGTGTCACAAAAGATAGGGTAGCTCCCGGATCTATCAATGCATATACATCAACATGAAAGACTCTCAACATACTAGTGACTACATCTGGTGAGGCCTCCCGGTCCTGACGAGTGGCTAAGGAATAGAACCTGTTCTGGCAATGCACGCCAGCTGTGCTAGTAGATGTCCCCTGATGTGTTGTGCGTGGGGGAGGGGCTGCTGAACTAGAAGCTGGGCCTCAGCCCCCAACCTGATCATGTCTCGCAGTGGGACAATCTCTAAGCATATATCCAGGCTGCCCACATCCAACATGCTCCAACCCTGCCAAACACTGGCTTGTGTGCCCTCGACCGCACCTGCGACAAGCTGAAATGCTGGCGTCTACGGGTCTACTGCTATGACCTCTCGAGCCTGATGCTCTCCCTTTCTGATCATGTCTGGGCCTAGATGGCACACTCAGTGCTGAAGATGCTGGGGCTAATGATCTCTGGTGGGTTTGCTGTTTGTGTCCACCACTAGACCTCTGCTGAGAGAATCTGTGGTCCTCAGTCTTGGCCCTCTTGGCCTCCCTCTCCCTTGAATGTGTCGCCTCCATCTGCTGAGCGTACAACACAATGCGGGGGAAGTACATATCCTGATGGAGCATAGCTTTCCAAATATCCCACTATACCATGCCCAAATCTGCTCACCCGCGCTTGCTGGTCGATCATTAACTCCGGGGCATACTTAGATAGGCGGGTGAACTCGAGGGCATACTCCTGAACAGTCATCCTACCTTGATTCAAATTAACAAATTTAGCTACTTTCAACTCCCTTATCTCTCGAGGGAAGAACCAATCAAGGAATGCAACCTGAAACTCCTCCTATGTGATCGGACCTTCTCCTTCGACCCTGTTGTCCTTCCACCGGTTGAACCAAATATGCGCAACCCCTCCAACTGGCAGGAGGCCAACTCTGCTCACTCAACACTGCTCACCCCCATAACCTGGGTGATCTAGACAATCTCATCAATGAAGTCATGTGGGTCCTTATCTACCTTGGACCCCAGAAACTCCGACGAGTTCATCCTCAAGAAGTCCCTGACTCGAGCCTCCATTGCATTGCCATTTTTTGGACCATGTGCAACAGCCTGCTGATTGAACTGAGTGGTCAAGGCCTGCGCAAGCATCTGAATGGAAGCTCGGAACTCAACATGAGCGACTAGCTCCGGTGCCTGAGGCTCCTGAACTGGTGGGGTTGGCTGATACTCATGACCGTTTCTATCCTTATGGCCTTCACCAACTCTATTCCTCCTTCCATTCATCCTCCTAAGAGCCATGATTCTTCAATCTCAAGTAGCATGAATTAGGAGGATAGAAAGGCTTTTCACCGCAACACATAGATCATGAAAGAAGGGAACATTTCCTAAAACATCTAGTAGCCTCTTCGGCATAAGTGTGGAGTGTTTCAAACCCATGAAAAAAACTCTACCTAACACGGCTTTCAGACTCCCTAGGACACATCAAACCTATGGCTCTGATACCAAATTTGTCACGACCCGAACGGAGGCCGGATCGTAGACACGAGACAAGGGACCCCGAGAGACCCCAAGTCGACCCATGGCATAAGCATTCAACTAACTCATTCAATAAACATGAAAAAAACATAATTATAAACTCAGCGGAAGTCAAACTTAATATAACAACAGAATAAATATCTGAAGCTGAATACACGTCTAAGTCTGATAAGCCTCTGATCTGGATGAGCTGATGGGACAAAACCTCCAACTAGCTCAACGATACAGAAATTGAAAAGAAATTTCAAACAATTGAAGGTCTAGTCTTCGAAAGATGAGGGATCGCCAATAAAGCAGGTGCTAGCTCTGAACAACGACTATGAACAGGGTTGAACCTGAGAACCGGATCTTGTGTCATGAGATGATGCAACATAGAAATTATGTGGTCAGTACGTGGAATATACCGAGTATGCAAGCTAAGTAAAACCGCTTTAGTAACATAAATCCTTTAAGACCATTCATACCTATCAAAATCTTTTAATAGTAAGTAGAAGACTACATGCATCCATTCTGTAATCGTACTCGTACCATAATGTGTTCATGCATAGCTTTAGAGCATCATAACTGACCCGAATGACTCAAAGCTGAAGCATAACATTTGTATCAAAAGCTGAACAATGAGTCAAACCTTTCTTTTTGGACATGCATGCATAAGTAATCATCATGAGTAATGAATATGCAAATTCGAATGATATAGACAATGGGAGACTCGTCACTTAACCGACATACCACGATAGAGCTTATGTGGTTCCAACCATGACACTCAAGTGGGTAGAGCCATCCATAACCTTTCCATGGCGATGGACGATACCATGATATCGATATCAAGCTGAAGGGCGAATCGGCCCGGGGATAGCTCACAAGGGAGTTCCCAAAAATATAATAGTATCAACCTACGTTGGCGCGTAGTTCTGAAGCATAGGGTAATTGACCCTTAACCCGCTCGGTGCTAGTCTATTCTCCCAAAAAATGCAATGCTCTACAATGTATATAACGAAGCTCAACATCGTCTATTGACGAAGCTCAACATGAAATCTTGCATAACTCAACATCATATGAAACGAAGCTCAACATTGTCTATTGACAAAGCTCATAATGAAATCATGCATAGACTAGACATCATATAAATATGAAGCTCGACATTGTCTATTGACAAAGCTCAATAATGACCTACATCTCAATTATGAAATCTTGCATACGAGATGCTTTATTTCGAAATATACCACAAGCTCAATCATAGGTGGGAGCATCTACTCCAAATCATGTGATAAGCTACGTATAGAGATATTCACTCAACATACCACAAGCTAGAATTTATAATAATAATAATGGAGAAAAATTCACTTCAAACTATGTGGTTTGTTCATGTCGGGAAAATCATCACTTTAAATCAACATATGGGCATCACCCAAAACTTTATAATACTTGGATCTAATCAGTTCATTTTGAAAACATCAACATAGTCATGGGTAGTTTTAGAAACATATTTTCTATCATCAACTTTATCACCATCACACATTTATCATAAATCTCTTCCTTTATGAACTTTTCACCCATGTGCGTTTTAGATTCAAATTTTGGACAAACAATTTTTATAAGGGAAAACAAGTTAGAATCTGCCCAAGCTTCATAAATCATCAATATAAACTCAATCTACACATACCCATGTATAGATATTGAAGAATCATGCAATTGGGGAAAATCTCATACTTGATCATAGACAATTTAGTCATATTTTGATAGGGAATGGGCATAGGTGTGGAAGAAAGCACCCACTTATAGCCTTACATACCTGGGAATGGTGAATTCTAACACCCTCTAATAGCCCAACCTGATTTTCCAATGGGAACCTTGAGATTTCACCTTAAACCTTCCCTTCAAACCTTCAAACTTGCATGCATGAGAGTAATTGCTTAGAATAGGTTTTCCCCTACTAAAAACCCACTAAAACGAGCCTTAAATGTCGTAGTATAGGTCTTAGGAACTTAGGAATTATGAAAAAACCCTTATGAATTCGCAGAAAAACATTGTCGGGTGACCCTAACGAGTGACCTGACGACTCGTCCGGACGGGCAATGACTTGTTAGGTTGCTCGTCAAGTACACTGGATGACCTGTCTACTGGGGCTCGTAAAATATGACCTAACGACTCGTCCCCAGTGGCCACGACTCGTGGTCACCTACCATCAGGTACACTGTCTTATTCTTCCAACTTAATTACGTCACCCCACGAGTGACATGACGACTCATGGTGGCTGACCATGAGTCGTTCTCTCCCTCGTGGGGACCTCAATTATTCATTTATTCCAAGTCTGCCCACGTGTCATTTGACGACTCGTGGGGCCCCCTCATGATTCGTTCCACGACTCGTCCTGTGCCTGCAACATCAATCCTAGAATTTTCTCATTTCAACTCCTAAGTTTTATCTTTGAGCTTTCGGGGTATGAAAATCATGGTTTGTGGTTGCCTGATGTGCATATGCTAATTTGGTTTATGGGAAAAAGGGTCTAAAGTTGTTTGAGTTTATGGTGAAAAATTTTGATTGATATTGGCTGTAGTATCCTAGGTTCATTTTTTAGTTAATCGTCATTTGCAGTTTTTTTTGTTTTCTTTGCCTAAGGACATGCAAAAGCCTTAAGTTGAGGGTGTTCATATGATGTGAGTTTACAGCACTTTCGATGCTTAAAACTGAGAAAATAGCATGGACTTAGGTATGTTTATATGGATATGAGGTGCTTTTACTTAATTTTCAAGGAAAATAGGTGTTGGAGCAAAAATGTGCAAAAGATGCACAAAAGTACAGAAAATTAGCCAAGTACCAACTCAATACAAGTCGTACCTTGATTATATGAGTCGTACTGAGACTCGTGGAAAAACTCAAAAGGCTGAAACAAGGCAAAGGAAAAGTACGACTCTCAGTATGAGCCGCACCAAAATGGTACGAGTCGTAACTGGAGTTGTGAAAATCTTTAGAGAAAATTGCACTAGATAGTCTCTTGCTACGGGGGAACATACGGATCGTAACTAATTAAAACCCATATCATGAGCCGTGGGGAGCTTCAGTGATTCTTAAAGACTTGGCAGAACTCCAGATGCAATAAGTAAGAATGAGTCGTACGAAGAAGGTATGAGGCGTACCACAACACTCATAGAAAACATCAAAGGATGTCAAAGTTTTCAGGGACAAGCAATGGATGGATTGTACGACTCGTAGGACAATGTATGAGTCGTACTAGCTTCCAACACTTAGTCAAATCTATAGGAGCCAAGGGATGTAAGAGAAAATGGTACGACCCATACAATCCTGTTACGGGTCGTATGATCAGTCATGAGTCAAGCCGGCACTAGATATGGAAAATTCCTTATTAGCTTAGGAAAAGGTTTCTGATGTCTTTATAAATACCTTTTATATTTAATTTTAGTAGAACAACATAGAGAAAAGGTAGTAGACGTGTGAAAAGTTTTGTTTGTGAATTATTATCAAGTTTTGGAGAGAAATTCTTAGGATCATCACTTTATTTAATCAATTGTTCTTGAGTTTGTTCATTGATATTCAAAGTAGGTTTTCTTCCAATTATTGTTGTAAGTATTTAATTATGTATNGTATTTGTCTATGAATGCTAATTATAATCTTACAATCATGAGAGGCTAAAACCTCCACAACTAGGGTTGTGGAAACCCTGGTGGATTAATGAAATAGGGTTACACAAAGTGATTCAAAATCAATGCAAAACGCTTGTATTATATTCTCTTCATCTTTAGACGTTTCTTAACGGTGCGCAACTGTAATGCCCCGGAAGTGCCTAAGACAAGACTTGGGAGTTGAAATGAAAACTGGTAGAAAAATATAAAAATCTACTTAGGACGACTTATTGAACGGATCGTTGGTGGGACAAATGACCCATGGAAGGTTCCCATGGTGAGAAGCTGAAAAATCGGCTGGAATGTAACGGGCCTCAAGACGACTCGTTGGATATCATTATTGTAATGAGTCATTGAATGGAGTCATTGTGAGGTTGGTCTTGAATAGGGAGGTAATAACGAGTTGTGGTACGACCCATTGTTGGAAGCAACGAGTCGTTGTCAGCATCCATCTAGAGGAATCCCAGGTTATGGCAGTGGGGATGACGACTGGCAGCAACGAGTCGTTGGAGCTTGTAAAGACTCGTCCTATCTGGTTGTGGTATGGGACCTGAGAGCTGAATCAGGAATGAGACGACGAAGGGTTGTAACGGACCATGGGAGCTGGCAATGGTCCGTTGTGTCAACCGTTGCCACTGGCAGAGCAGTTTTTCCAGAAAATTTATTAAGGGTATTTTCATATTTCCTAAGCCCTAGGGTCCTAAACTACATCATTTTAAGCTCAAAATAGCATGTTTTAAGAAGTATTAAGTCATTCTAAGCCTATCCTAATTCATGCATGCAAGCTTAGGGGTTGGAGAGATGATAAAGTCTAGTTTTCTTCAAGGTTCTTCCTCAATTCTCTTTGCGCAATCAAGGAAGTGCTAAAAATCAGATCTCTTTAGGTATGTAAGGTTATGAGTGGGTGTAATTTTCCACATCCATGTCCAATCCCTCTCTATTTCATGAAATCCTTATTGATGAATTTATGGGTTTTTAACCCAATTTGCGAATTTCCTAAGTTTCTATCGTGGGTATGATCTAAGTTTGTTTTAAATATTGAATTATGATTAATGGGCATATTTTATAATTTTAAATTATTTGTTAAAGTTTATTTAGTTATGATGCTTATCCATGAAATTTCATGAAAGTTGAGATCCAAGAGATATATGTTTAAGTATGATGAGATGTTTATGAGGAAAGAATGATTTTAAATTACCCATGTCTATGCTCATGTTTTCAAAATGAATCAAGTTGATCTCAAGAAAGTTAAGTAATGGGCAAGCCTATATGATCAAGTATGCTTTACGACTTCATGTATTTAGCTTACCACATGGTTTTGGAGTCTAGATTCCAACTATTTTTAGCTTATGGTACGGTTCGAGCTAAGGTTCCTCATGTTATGATTTCAGATTATGCATGTATGTTATTATTCAGCTTTATCACTAGATGATGGTCAGCTTCGTTGAATAACGATGGAGAGACTATGCATGTTTTGGGAGTAGTGTCTAGCACCGCGTAGGATAAGGGTCAGTCAACCTTGTACCTCAGAACTACGTGCCAACGTAGGTTTATTTATTTACTTTGGGACCTCCCTTAGAGCTTCCCCTTCCCCAAAGGGCCTTGAGCTTGATATCGATATCATGATAGTGTCCTTGGCCTTGGAAAAGCTTTGGATGGCTTTGCCACTTGAGTGTGATAGTCTGGATCACGTAAGCTCTATTGTAGTAACGTCAGTTATATGACGAGTGTCCCATTGTTCCTCATGATTTCAGTTATGCATGTACATCATTCATGATATTATGTTTTCAACAAGTTTGACCCAATGTTCAGTTTAACTTATGATTATCAATTTTCAGCTTTGGGTCATTTGATTTAGTTATAATATTCAGTTATGTTCAAATCATGATTTCAGAAAATAGCATGTAAACCCTACTCTTAGAATATTATTTTGATTATGTTTTATACTATGCATATTTAATGATTTTACTTGCTTAGAGGTTTTACTTACCTTGCATACTTGGACATTCTACGTACTGACCGTATACTCTATGTTGTATCATTTTATGATACAGGCTCCGGTATCTAGACTCAGTCTCACCGATAGCCAGATTCTTAGCTTTATTGCTTCCTGCTCAGAGTTGGTGAGTCCTCATCTTGCGAGGTCCCTTTTATTCATTTATGTTCTGTATTTTCAGTTTTCAGACTATAGTTAGTTAGTTGGGGTCTTGTATCATCAACTCGTCAATTTAAAGGCTTTTCAAACATGGTGTATATTCAGCGTTGGACTCATGTATGAATTCAGATGTTAAGTTTTGTTTAGACTTTTGCCCGCTTATGTATGATTGAGTTAGATGTATGTTCATGCCATGGGTCAACTTGGAGCCTCTCGGGGTTTCTTGTCCAATATATCAATCCGGGCCTATGTTCGGGTCATGAAAAACTTGGTATCAGAGCATTAGGTTTTGTAGTGTCCTAGGGTGTCCACAAACCACGTTAAGTGGAGTCTTTTTCATAGGTGTGAAGCGTGCCACACTTATAACGAAGAGACTATGAAAGTTTTAGGAAATGTTCCCATCTTTCATGATCTATGTCGTGCAGTGAAATGTCTCTCTGTCCTTCTAACTAATGCCAAAAATGTTTTCAGAATCATGCCTCCCCATATAGTTAATGGAAGGAGAAACAGAAAGAGGAATGGCCATGAGAATGGCAAGGGAGACGGGCACCAGCAGTCCCCACCAGCCCACGAGGAGCATATACCCTAGCTAGTTTCCCACACAGAGTTTAGGGAAGCCATTCAAATGTTAGCCCAGGCCTTAACCGCATAGGTCAATTAGCAGGCGGTAGCCATGTCCCTCAGAACGGGAATGCAACAGCGGCAAGTGTTAGAGACTTTCTGAGGATGAACCTCCCGAGTTCCTTGGATTGAAGATAGACGAGGATCCACATGAGTTTATTGAGGAGATTCTGAAGATCACCCAGATTATGGGGGTAACTGGGGAGGAGTGCATCAATTTAGCCTCGTACCAGTTGAAGGGGGTTTCACACATTTGGTTCAAGCAATGAAAGGATAGTAGGGCAGTTGGAGCAGGTCCTATCAGTTGAGATGAGTTTCATGCCGCATTTCTGGATCGGTTCTTCCCTCAAGATATGAGGGAGATCAAAGCAGCAGAGTTTGTGAACCTAAATCAGGGTAACATGAGTACGCTTTGGAGTTCACTCATTTGTCTAAGTATGCACCAGAGCTAATGGCTGATCAGAGAGCTTGGTTGAGCAGGTTTGTGCATGGAGTGGCGGACAACCTGGACAAGGATTATAAGATCTCCGTGCTTCACCAAGATATTGATTTTCCCCGGATATTTTTGCACGCCCAGCAGATGGAGGCGGTGCATCTGAGAGAGAAAGAGGCCAAGAGGGTCAGGACAGATAGTGTTGGGTTTAGTCAGCAGAAATCCGGTGGTGGACACCACCCTCAGTTCCAAATAATGTCATTAGCCCCAACACCATCATCAACTAGTTTCCCATCCCGACCCAGACGTGATCAGAGGGGATGAGCATCGGGATCGAGAGGCCAGAGTAGCAGACCCACAGAGACCAGCCTTTTTGAGTGTAGCAGATATGGCCGGAGACACACAGGTCAGTGTTTGGCGGGTACAGGTGCTTGCTTCGGGTGCAGGAAGCCCGGACATATGCTTAAAGATTGCCCAGCAACCAGACAGGGTCATGATAGGGGCAGAGGCCCGACCTCTAGTTCATAAGCTCCACCAGCACGCCCAGCTTAGTTGGGTGCTTTTACTAGTACAGGTGGCAGATAACGCAAAAATAGGTTCTATGCCCTAGCATCCCATCACGAGTAGGAGGTTTCCCCAAATGTAGTCACTGGTATGTTACGAGTATTCTACCTTGATGTAAATGCATTGTTAGATCCAGGGGCTACTTTATTTTTTGTGACGCCCTATGTTGCTAGTAGTTTCAGAGTCAGTCCCAAAATCTTATCAGAACCCTTCTCAGTCTCTACACCAGTTGGTGATTTAGTTATAGTTAGATAGGTGTATAGAAATTTCCCTGTCACAGTCCTTCAAAAAGTCAACTCAGCATATTTGGTAGAGTTAGCCATGACCGATTTTGATGTTATCCTCAACATGGATTGATTATTTGCATGCTATGCCTCAGTCAATTGTAGAACCTATGCAGTAGAGTTCAGATTTCTGGGTGAGTCAGTCCTAGAGTGGAAGGGTAGTTCAATTGTGCCTATAGGTTGTTTCATTTCCTACCTTAAGGCCAGAAAAATGATTTCTAAGGGTTGCGTGTACCATCTAGTTAGGGTTAAGGATGCTACATCTCAAACCCTGATTGTCCAGTCAGTTCCTGTAGTGTGTGAGTATCCAAAGGTGTTTCCAGATGATTTACTGGGAATATCTCCCGAGCGGGAGATTGATTTTAGTATTGGCCTTCTTCCCGATATGCATCCTATATCTATTCCTCTTTACATAATGGCTCCAGTTGAGCTAAAGGAGTTAAAGGAGCAGTTGAAAGACCTTTTAGACAAGGATTTCATCAGACCTAGTAAATCCCCATGGTGTGCGTCAGTTCTCTTTGTCCACGATAAAGATGGTTCTCTTCGTATGTGCATTGATTATCGGTAATTCAACAAGGTCACCATCAAGAATAGGTATCCTCTCCCCAATATTGATGATTTGTTTGACCAGCTTCAGGGTCTTAAGTGCTTTTCGAAGATAGATCTCAGATCCGGATAACATCAGCTCTAGATTTGGGAGAGCGATATCTCGAAGACAACCTTTAGGACTTGGTATGGTCACTATGAGTTTGTAGTTATATCTTTTGGACTAACAAATGCTCCTGCAGCTTTTATGAATTTGATGAACAGTGTGTTCAAGCAATACTTGGATATGTTCGTGATTGTGTTCATAGATGACATTCTTATATACTCTCGGAGCAAGGAGGAGCATGCCGCTCACTTGAGGTTGGTGTTGCAGACCTTGAAGGATTATCAGTTGTATGCTAAATTCAGTAAATGTGAGTTTTGGTTGAGCTCGGTGGCATTTTTGGGCCATGTGGTGTCAAGTGAGGGTGTACAGGTGGATTCTCAAAAGATAGAGGCAGTGAAGAATTGGCTTAGACTAGTGAATCCTTCAGATATCAGGAGTTTCTTGGGTTTAGTTGGTTATTATCGGAGATTTGATGATGGATTCTCATCTATTACAACACCATTGACCAAATTGACCCAGAAGAAAGTGAAGTTCCAATGGTTGGAGGCTTGTGAAAAGAGCTTCCAAGAGCTGAAGACTCGACTCACCTCAACACCGGTGTTAACCCTACTTGAGGGTACAGATGGGTTTGTGGTATATTGTGATACTTCGAGGATTGGCCTTGGTTTTGTATTGATGCAGCATGGTAAGGTCATAGTGTATGCTTCCAGGCAGCTGAAGGTTCATTAAAAGAATTATCCGACTCATGACCTTGAATTGGCGGTGATAGTATTTGCCTTGAAGAATTGGCGACACTATTTGTACAGGGTCCATGCAGATATGTTTATGGACCACAAAAGCCTGCAATACGTGTTTACCCAGAAGGATCTAAATCTACGTTAAAGGAGGTGTTGGAGTTACTCAAGGATTATCATATGAGTGTCCTTTACCATCCTGGCAAGACTAATATGGTGGCAGATGCTCTTAGTAGGCTTTCTGTGGAGAGTGTGTCCCATGTAGATGAGGTGAGGAAGGAGCTGGTGAAGGATGTGCATTGACTTGCACTGATGGGAGTTCATTTGTTTGACTTGACCGATGGTGGTGTCATTATTCAAAATGGATCAGAATCATCCTTGGTGACTGATGTAAAGGCTAGGCAAGACGAGGATCCTATTTTGGTGAAGTTGAAGGAAGTCGTTCAGAATCAGAAAGTAGAGGTCTTCTCCAAAGGGGGAGATGGTGTGCTTCGATATCAGGGTCATT
>JACEIK010007776.1:15805-47668 GCA_018107945.1 Datura stramonium
CCAGGAGCTAGTTCAGCTGCATGGAGTGCTACTGTCCATCATATTGGATAGGGGTACTCAGTTTACCTCCCAGCTTAGGAGATCGTTACAAAAGGGACTTGATACTCAAGTCAAGCTTAGCATAACATTTCACCCGCAAACAGATGGTCAGGTAGAGCAGACTATTCAAACTCTCGAGGACATGTTAAGAGCGTGTGTGATTGACTTCGAGGGTAGTTGGGATGATCATTTGCCTCTCATTGAGTTTGCGTATAACAACAACTACCATTCCAGCATTTAGATGGCTCCATTTGAGGCTCTCTATGGGCGGAGATATAGATCACCTATTGGTTTGTTTGAGGGCGGTGAATCTACATTGATAGGTCCAAATTCAGTCCATGAGGCTATGGAGAAGGTTCAGCTAATAAGGTACAGGTTGAAAATAGCTAAGAGTCACCAAAAGTCCTACGCAGATGTGAGAAGGAGGGAGCTTGAGTTCGAAGTTGATAATTGGGTGTTTCTGAAGGTATCTCCCATGAAGGGAGTGATGAGATTTGGGAAGAAAGGGAAACTCAGTCCCTGTTATGTCGGTCCATACCAGATGTTGAAATTGTTTGGAAAGGTAGCATATGAGTTGGAGTTGCCCTCAGAATTAGCTTCAGTCCATCCAGTTTTTCATGTATCGCTATTGAAGAAGAGTTTGGGTGATCCAGCTCTAGTTGTTCTAGTGGACAGTGTCGCTGTGAAAGACATCCTTAGTTATGAGGGGGTTTTAGTGAAAATACTGGATCGTCAGGTTTGTAACCTAAGAAACAAAGAAGTAGCTTAGTCAAAGTTTTATGGAGGAATCAGCATGTTAAGGGAGCTATGTGGGAAGCCGAAGGCGATATGATGGCTAAATACCCACATCTATTCCCTTTCGGCTCAATTCCAGCTTGAGGTATCAGTTTCCTCCTTAGTACTCTATTTAGTTTCATGTTTAGCTTTTGTGTCCCAGTTTCTTTCATGTAAATTGATGTATGTGTGATTCCGAATTCAATTCAGTCATGTAGTTCAATTCGAAGTCAGTCACTCCGTCAATTTTCAGCATGTATGTTCAGTGCTTGAGTATGATGATTACATTCTCTGTTTTTCAGTATGTTTTCCCACATTCGAGGATGAATGTTCTCAGGGGGGAGATATTGTAATGCCCCGGAAGTTTCTAAGACAAGACTGGGGAGTTGAAATGAAAACTGGCAGAAAAATCTGAAAATCTACTTAGGACGACTCGTTGAATGGATAGTTAGTGGGACTAATGACCCATGGAAGGTTCCCATGGTGAGAAGCTGCAGAATCGACTGGGAAGTAACGAGCCTCAGGAAGACCCCTTGGATGTTGTAACAAGTCGTTGAATGGAGTTGTTGTGAGGTTGGTTTTGATCAGGGAGGAAGTAATGAGTCGTGGTATGACCCGTTGTTGGAAGCAACGGGCCGTTGTCAGCATCCGTTAAGAAGAATCCCAGGTTAGGGCAGTGGTGACGACGACTGGCAGCAGTGAGTCATTGGATCTTGTAATGACTCGTCCTATCCGATCGTGGTAGGGGACCTGAGACCTGAATCAAGAATGAGATGACGAGGGGTTGTAACGGACCATGGGAGCTAGCAACGATCCGTTGTGTCGACCGTTGCCACTGGCAGTTCCAAAAAATTCACTAAGGGCATTTTGTCATTCCTAAGCCCTAGGGTCATCGTTTTAATCTCAAAATAGTGTGTTTTAAGAGGGGTTAAGTCATTTTAAGCCTATCCTAATTCATGCATGCAAGCTTAGGGGTTGGAGAGGTGATCAAGTGTAATTTTCTTCAAAGTTTTTCCTCAAGTCTCTTTAGACAATTAAGGAAGTGGTAAAAATCAGATCTCTTCAAGTATGTAGGGTTATGAGTGGGTGTAATTGTCCACACCCATGCCCAATCCCTGTCTATTTCATGAAATCCTTATTGATGAATTTATGGGGTTTTTACCCAATGTGCGAATTTCCTAAGTTTCTATAATGGATATGATCTAAGTAAGTTTTAAATATTGAATTATGATTAATGGGTAGATTTTCCAATGTTTTAAATTATAAATTATATTTTCAAGTTTTCTATATTATGATGCCCATCCATGAAAGTTGAGATCCATGAGATATAAGCTTAAGTATGATGAGATGTTTATGAGGAAAGTATGATTTCAAATTACCCATGTCAATGCTCATGTTTTCAAAATGAATCAAGTTGATTTCAAGCAAGTTAAGTAATGGTCAAGCCCATACGATCAAGTATGCTTTACAAATTTCATGTATTTAGCTTACCACATGGTTTTGGAGTTTAGACTCCCACTATTTTTAGCTTATGGTACAGTTTGAGCCAAGGCTCCTCATGTTATGATTTCAAATTATGCATGTATGTTATTATTCAACTTCTTTACTAGACGATCGTCAGCTTCGTTGAAAAATTATGGAGAGCATATGCATGTTTTGGGAGTAGTGTCTAGCACTAAGAAGGCTAAGGGTCAGTCAACCCTGTGCCTCAAAACTACGTGCCAAAGTAGGTTTATTTATATACTTTGGGACTTCCCTTGGAGCGTCCCCTTCCCCCAAGGGGCCTTGAGCTTGATATCGATATCATGGTAGCGTCCTTAGCCCTGGCAAAGCTTTGGACGACTCTGCTAACTTGAGTATGATAGTCGGGATCACGTAAGCTCTATCGTGGTAATGTAGGTTATATGATGAGTCTCCCATTTTTCCTCATGATTTCAGTTATGCATGTACATCAGTCATTTATATGTTGTGAGTTTACAGCACTTCCGACGCTCAAAACTAAGAAAATAGCATGAACTTAGGTGAGTTTATATGGATATAATACACTTTTTCTTTGATTCCAGGAAAAATAAGTGTTGGAGCAAGAATGTGGAAATGAAGCCTGAAAGTGCAGAAAATGAGCTAAAGTGTCAGTCTCAATACGAGTTGTACATTGATGGTATGAGCCGTACTAAGAACCATGACAAGTTTCAGATGGTTGAACTGGGAAGAATGCAACCTACGACTCTCAGTACGAGCCGTAGCTTGAGTCGTGGAAATATTCAAAAGGAATTGCACAAAGGCAGACTCCTGTTACAGATGGATTGACGAATCGTGGCGACCATGTATGAATTGTACCAAGAGCAGTGGTGATCTTCAGAGGATTTTCAGTGCTAAGCAGAACTTCAGATAGTACGAGTCATGGCTGGGAGGTACGAGTCATACCACAACACTCGTGAATAATTTCAGAAGATGTTAGAGTTCTCAGATCAGACCACGGAAGCAAAGCACGACTTGTGGGAAGCATGTACGAGTCGTACCAGTGTCCAACACATAGCCAACATTTTAGCAAGCCAAAGACTTACGGATAGCAGGTATGACCCGTACAATCCTATTACAGGTCGTATGATCAGTCGTGGCTCAAGCGGCGCCAGTTATGGAAAATCACCTTGTTAGCTTAGGAAAAGGATTCTTATGTATGTATAAATACCTTTTATGTTTTATTTTCAGTATAGAACATTAGGGAAAAGTTATAGGAGAATGAAATCAATAGGGATTCGAGAGAAAAACATAAAATTGAGTAGATTAACTTGTGATCAACCTTTTCTTAGATTCTTTCTTGATCTTTATCAATTGTTCTGGAGATTTTTCTTACACATTCAAAGAAGCTTTTCTCTCAACTACTACTGTAAGTATCAAATTATGTGTTTAATTATGAATGCACATCACAATCTTGCAACTATGAGAGGCTAAAACCTCCATAGCTAAGGCTGTGGGAACCATGATAAATTAACGAGCGAGGAATACACAAAAGGGATTCAAAACCAATGCAAAATGCTTGTATTGTATTCTCTTCATATTCAAACATTTCTTAATGGTGTACAACGTTAGGACTTACCCGAATTCTTTACTTGCTTAAGCCCAGAGATGTAGAGATAGGAAAAGAGAATTACAACAAAGCCTTGATCTTGATGATCGTTGTATTAACTTGAGTTATGGTCACAGGATAGTTAAATTTGGAACATATTAATAACGGATGATTTGAAACCGCTCATGAGACTTGACCTGGTGATTGAGTATAGTCATTCAATAAGGACGAACTAGTCATTTGAATGAACCCTAGTTATCAGTTCTACCAGTAAGCATTGGTATTGATCACGAGTGTATGCCCGAAGTAGTTATAAACACATGGGGAACACATATCCTAGATATTCTTAAATCTTGATTTAAATCATAATTTCAATCATTGTTTTAATCATTTTTTTCTTAAAACCCCCAAATTAGAGTAGCTAACCAACAAGTTCACTTACAGGCATTAGTCTAGATCTTCCATATTCCCTGTGGGTTTGACCCCAACCTCTTTGTTGGGTTCTTTATTGACAACATCCGCTTCATACTTCAGCAGGAGGTGTGAGTTTGAGCGTTGTCAAAAGGTGGCATCATTGTCGGGGAATACGACTAAGACTAGATTAATTGCTTGTATTTGATTTTTGGTAGTTATTTCCTAAATTACGTTTTCTTTTTGTTTGTGATATCTACAGGCTGTTGCTCGGTGAATGCCAAGCACTCGGAGTAGTCGAAATACCCTGATTCTGTAGAATCTCGAAATTGAACGAACAATGTGCATAATGGAGAACCAGGAGCAGAGAGATGCCCATTTAGGTTAAGAAGCTAGGGAAGCTGAGCTAGCTCGGCAAGCTGCACTTTAGGATGCTAGAGACGAGGTTTTTAATGCTGGTCGACATGGGCGGGGTAACAGAGGTCATAGATTTTTCCCTCAGTTCTTCGATGATGAGGACCCAGACATTGATGAAGTTGGGTCAATTGGAGCAATTGTACCACCACTACCCGCGGGGCCAAATTTGACATCACGAGCACCATGATTCAACTGTTAAACATGAAAGGGGTGCTTAGTGACCATGCAATGGATAATGCCAACCTGCACTTGATGAACTTTTTGGGAATATGCAAGGAGTACAGGTTTCCTGGAATTAGCCAAGACGCCATCAGACTCAAACTTTTCCCTTTTCTCTGTCAGGGAAAACCACTCTATGGTTATCAGAGTTGCCCAACGACTCCATAAACAACTGGAGGGAACTCAAGTAAGATTTCTTAGAGAGATTCTTTCCCCCTTCCAGAATGTTGCAGCTCAAGGATGAAATTTATAATTTCCTACAACTTAAAACTGAGGCACTTCATGAAAACCTGGCTGAGGTTCAAGAAGAAATGACACAGTGCCCAAACCATAATATTCCAGATGACATTTTGTTGAAAATTTTTTATAGGTCTTTGAACAATAATACCAAAGTTGTAGCAGACACAGTGGCAGGAGGAGCATTGATGAGTCACACCTGGGAGCAAGCTGCTACTATTCTTGACAGGGTGACAAAAACAAATAGGGCATGGAACACCCAGGAGGCAGACGTAGTGGTCGGTACATATGTTGTTGGTTTGACTGCAGACCAACGTAGGAAAGAAGAAGAACATGATCAAGAGTTGGCTCATATGCGCACATCATTGGACTTGCTTACCAAGCACATTATGGGAGCTGGAGCCAAAAAGGTGAATGCAGTGGGGACACAAGGATAGGAGCCGGGGATAGACCACTCTAATTTCAATGAGGAGGCAAACTTCTTAGACAGCCAGGTGGCGGGTTTCCGAGCCAACGCCCAAGCATCTAGACAAGACACTTGGCACCAAGGTTCTAGAAACCAAGGTCTGAACCAATACAGAGATAATTACAACTTGAACGGGTACAGAAATAGAAGTCGAGGTCATGAGCGCGAAGGAGACTGGAGAAGGAATGACGGCTACCGCTATGAACGAGCTGGAGTGTATGTGTCTCCCAATGCACGAGAGGGGAGGCTGGATAGTCAAAGTTAGAGAGCATGATGGCTGAGCTTCTGAAAATGGTGAGGTCCACTAATGATCAGTTGAAGGAAATTCGAATATATCGAGCATGGGCCGGAGAGTGGAGTCCCATGCAACAGCTATCACACAAATTGAACAGCAGTTAGGGCAACTGCCATCATCACTAACCCTAGACAGAAGGGTACACTACCTAGCAACATAGTTCAGAACCCAAAGAATCATGGCCACTACATGGTTGTGATGACCAGGAGTGGTAAGACCACAGTTGACCCCCTTCTACCGGTTGTAGTTGAATGGAAGAAAGAGAGCGTGATTGAAGATGAAGACAATAGTGCTGAGAATGTTGAGTTGCCTGAGGCCCCAAGTGGTGAAAAAGGGTCAAAAGTTGAACAAGGCGCAACGCAAATTTACAAGGCTATCCCGCAACCACCCCCACCATTCCCCCAAAGAATGAAGAAGAAGGCGGAGAATGGTAAGTTTCAGAAATTCCTATCAATGCTCAAACAATTATCTGTGAA
Organism: Datura stramonium; assembly: GCA_018107945.1. Taxonomy (NCBI): domain Eukaryota; kingdom Viridiplantae; phylum Streptophyta; class Magnoliopsida; order Solanales; family Solanaceae; genus Datura; species Datura stramonium. Next base: position 22,207 of record JACEIK010007776.1, read on the forward strand.
CATCCCATTGGTTGAGGCGTTGGAACAAATGTCAGGATATGCTAAGTTCATGAAGGACCTTGTGACAAAGAAGAGGTCCATAACTTATGAGCCTATAGATAATGTACATCATTTTAGTGCCATAGCTACACGGGTCCTGGCCTAGAAAAAGGAAGATCCAGGTGCTTTCACTATCCCTTGCACAATTGGCGATGTTGAGTTCGCAAGGGCACTCTATGATCTGGGAGCAAGAATCAATTCGATGCCATTGGTTGTGTTTAAGCAGTTGGGCTTAGAAGCCCCCACACCAATGACCATGAGACTACTGATGGCTGATAGAACTATGAAGACGCCAGTGGGGATCTTGTTTGATGTGCTTGTTAAAGTAGACAAATTCATTTTCCCAGCACACTTTATGATCCTGGATTGCGAGGTTGATTATGAGGTCCCCATCATCTTGGGGTGACCATTCCTTGCTACTGGGAGGGCCTTAGTAGATGTGGAGGCTGGCCAACTGAAGTTCAAACTGAATAAAAGAAGAGGTCACCTTCAACATCTGTTGGTCAATGCAACAACCAAAAGAATATAGTGTAGTCTCAGCAATAGAGGATGAATCTGAGTTCCTGATGAATTCTGAGTAGTCAAGAGACTTATGTCGTGCCGCAACATTAAATCAGGCACTTCTTGGGAGGCAACCCAAGTGGTGGCTTGGTGAATTCTGAGTAACCAGGCCACCAGCATCATGTCGTGATGTTAAATCAAGTGCTTCTTGGGAGGAAACCCAAGTGACCTAACTAATGTGTGTTTAATGTGCAGGGAAAACAAAAAAGTTGGCAGAAAACTGTTGAAAAAATAGGTGCTACGATTCTCAGTACGACTCATGAGATGGTTGTATGAGTTGTAGCACGAGTCATGGTGAGGATCAGAGATGTGCTTTAGTGCAGGAGTTTAGGGTACGGTTGGTCTTACGACTCATAACTCAAGTTTACGGATCATAGTACTTACTATGCCTGTGAACTATGAAAGGCATGAACCACAATGAACAGCAAATACCTACGAGTCATAGTACGAACAGTACCCACATGGTATGAGTCGTAAGATGCACTCGTAGGTACACAAGAAAGTTTTTCAAATATCTGCATTACGGGTCCAAGGGACGAGTCGTGGGGCCTTCCTACGACTCATGGTACGAGTCGTGATGGGTACCCTTCCCCCACGCACTCAAAACCCAAGTCGCACGACTCCCTCACAACCATAACTCAAAAATCAAAGAAGAAATTGAGAAATTTTTGCTCAAAACAACTTCATCCAACCCTAAAGTCTGATTCTCAGTCGAAGTAAGCAGCATCAAGCAAGTATATTTCTTTAAAATAGATTAAAATTGTGTACTTTATGTAATAATGAAAAAAACCCTGCGAGTCTGATGTGTTTCGAAATAGGCAACGACCAGGGGCGTGATTAAACTACGAACGACTGGGAAAGTAGATTGAAATTGACGAGCTTACACATTGCACTAGAAAACTGAGTTACGAGTGGTGAGTAAGAAGGGGAGGAATGGATAGCTTTACAAATGGGTCAAAACACATGCCTAGACTTTGGGAAGTCTGAGTACCTATAAACTTAAATTGAAACCCCTGTAACTGGACAAAAATCAAGGAAGGGACAGGCTTCACAAGCCTTCCTTCAACTCGTGGTTTGATACTACGACTCGTAGAATGGCTCATTGGGACTATCCTAAGCTCAATTAGAAAATACTAGAGGTATGAATTCTAGTACGACTCATGGTTTGACACTACGAGTTTTATTAGATATTCATACCAAAGACCTGGAAAGGATCAAGTCCATATGTGATAGTATGATCCTGCCTACGACTCATGGAATCGATCTACTGGTCGTACCATGATTCGTGGTAAAATACAGAAAGATTGTTGTTAAAAGGGTACCCTCATATGACTCATGGTACGAATCATATCTTTGTGGTACAAGTCGTACCTAGGAGTCGTAACGTTCACCAGAGATATCATGGGTCTCTATACGAGTCGTACCTCCAAGGTACGACCCATACTGTTTACTTGTGGTAATTTACAGAGGAACTTACTTCTTGATTTTCTTTCTTAGATATGGAATTCTAACTCTCTTTTTCCACAGGTACAATGACATTCAAGCGCAAGGCATCCAAAGCAACTCCCTGGAGGACACTACATTATGAAACCTCTGAATCTAATCAAGCAGGTAGCTCCCCTAGTGGTTCAGTAGAGGAGTATAGGGTTGATACATCAACGAGACTTGAACCACTAGGGAAAAGGCCAAATCCCAGGTCGTTCAAGCTACTTCCACATCCACCAAAGCTCCCCAGCCTGAGGAGGGAGCTAAGGAAGGAATTCAAGAGTCGGGAAGCGGCTCTAATGCAGACGAAGGGTCTGAGGAGACCCAATCCGGAGAGGCAAGTGGTCGTGCTGAGTCAGAGGAGGAGGCTCCTAACACTGAGCAGGAGTAGATTCCGCCTAGGGAGAATCACTCCATCCGGTGGAAAATGCCAGGAGCGCAGGAGATTTATGAGCAGGGCATTACTCTCACCACCAAAAACAAACCTAGGCGGAGCATCCAAGAAGAACCGCGGATCCTCGTGAACTCATTGAATGAAGTATAGAATATGAAGAGGATATTCAGTTTCTATGACTTTGAATAGATAGATAGGACTCCGGACTAGTACACTTCAGATATAGTCCGTGAGTTCTACGCCAACTACTTAGTGACCATGGAGGAGAAGGCCAAAAAGAGGAAGAAAGTGAAAGGCTAGCCTAAACTAGAGAGTGTCATGGTAAGAGGTCGAGAGGTCGACATATCTGAGCGCACCATCTATCGGATCCTATATGGGCCACAGTTCATGCCTCCACATGCCACGTCAGAATATGAGTACCGGGTGGAGGCACTGAAACAAATTAGGTAGCTGGGTTTTGAGAAAAGAAAGAGGCAACCATAGTGGTTGGTGGGTGTTATTTCTGAGGATAAAGAGGAAGCAGAGTGGGTCACAACTGGAAAGAAGGTTACTAAAAATTCGCTCAACTTTATAGAAAAAGCCTGTTGGACATTAGTGCGCCACCGGTTAGCACCAACAGTCAATGACAACACCCTGGGTGCAGATAGAGCAGCTCTAGTGGCGTGTATCATGTCCATATACCCCAACAATATCCCGAGGATCATCACAGAGGAGATGCGAGATCGGGCTATGGGATTGAGCACTACGATCCCATTCCCGAGCCTTGTCTTCAGATTATGCAAAGAGGCAGGAGTTTTGATTCGACGGGGTGAGGAGCGCTTAATTCGAGGGAAGAGGATAGAGGTCATTGGCCTGATCAGGGATAAAATGAACTCAGTCCTGACTTCCAACAGCAGTTCCACCGACCCTGCCAGTAGGGGGTGCACAGGTGAATGCCCCCACCTCAAAGGAGCAGAGCGAGACACCAACTATAGATGTCGGTAATTCAGAGGCAGCTCCCAGCTACTTCTACACCACTGTGCAGCCATCCAATCCATACCCCAGTAGCGTACGTTTTAGTGCCCTAAGACTTTCTCTAGAAATTGTCCAAAAGATTGACAATGGCCAAAAGGAAAATCCAGGCAATGATGAAGAATGTGAAGCCTTAAGTGAAAGTAGAGATAGATATAGCCACACAGGCCCTGCATGCCAGGATCGATGGATTCGAGAGCTGATTTAATAGGCACGTGGTAGAGCGGACAGACCCAAGCAGTCTCCAGGAGGAGTTGGGAGCTCTTCGAAGCCATGTGACTGAGCTGGCATCACGACAGTCGATAGTGATAGCATCTCCCACTCTTCCAGACTTAGATGAGGAACTAGATGAGAATATTGACTTAGCGGCTTATTGGGAGCCCATGATGGCTGAAAAGGAGAAAGGAAAGAAGAAGGTCTCTGAGAATGTCGGAGAAGAGAGGCTGAGGAAGAGAAAGAATAAATAAATAAGAGAATGCAAGCGAGCACGAGTGGATAGCCTGCAGACTCAAGATTCACACATATCATAGCTACAGGAGCAATCCAGAGGAGCAGGTAGCTCTACCATAGCTCAGCCTGAGCTTGCTAGTCGCAGGAAACCTTCGGGTGAGCCACATTTAGCCCAGCACATCACGGAGGCCGTAGAGATAGCCAAGCCTACTGAGGGGGTAACCACTCCCCCTGTTGACACACCATTGAGTGCATCGGCCACAGCTAGCGCTACGATTGCAGCGGAGGTACCTCCTCTGTAAGGTGACAGGTGTGCTTAGAGCGCCACAGGTATGTTTCCTTCCCTCTGTTCTTGTAGTTCATGCTTCAGGGACGAAATACAATTTTCAAAAGAGGAGGGGGTGTGCTTGTATTTTTGGGTTTTTGGATTCGTTCGAGGGTTTTTCTTATAGTGTTTCTTTTTTCTCGGGCATGCTATCTAGTAGAAACGACATGTTTAAGATTATATTTTTTTAGTTTGTGATTTTTGTTTAATTAGAAAGTATCTTAGGAGTTCTCAGCCAATAAAATTGCACTAGTTTTGGATTTTTGAAAAAAATTGACCCTGTTTAAAATTTTTTGATGAATCAGCTGTGTACTTGTGACTGCATGCATGATTTTTGTGGATCTTTTGATGTCATTTAGTGTATTATCATGAGTAGTCTTGTTAAGGCATGCATAAACCAGATAGGTGGAGTGAATATAAGTCATGTGCCATGAGTGAGTGAGGTTTGATACTTAGTTCAGTACGGTGTTGAAGATCTAGAACTTGCCTGGTTGGTCTTTGCATAGGTTAAGGATGGTTGATTAGGATATGATCATAGGCCTTTTTTGTTGAGCCAACTTTTAGCCTAAATGACCCTACCAAAATCATATGATTCCCTTGATCCCGATTTTGAGCCTTTAATAAACTATTTTTCTTTGATTAACTGATGAACCATACCCATTTTTTTATAATGAACCTATTTTGGCCTTGGTCCCTCCTTGGACATTGTGAACCTCAACATAAGCAAAATTCCTAAGTTGAGGGTGGCTAGAGTAGGGGTGCATAAATAGTGGGAAGGTAAAAAAGGAAAAGAAAAGAAGAAAAAAAAAGAAACGGTGAAAAATGAGGTGTGGTGTGACAAAAGAAAGAAAAAGAAGAGAAGAAAAATTGAAAAAGAAAATAATGTTTGAATAAGGTTGAAAACGCACCACACTCATACAAATGCATAAAAATAGGTGAAAAGGGAGGAAAAAGAAGGAAAAGCAAAAAAAGGTGAAATAGGTGAAAGATGGAGCCAATGTATATAATGTCAAGGAAGGGTTAATCACTTAAAAAGATCCCATATTTATCATATCCAGCCCTAAAGCCTACATTACAAGCCGAATCAAGTCCTATAGTGATCCTAATCTAACCATCTGACAGACCGAAGTAGAAAAAATAAGGGCAAGCCTATGGTATCTGATACACAGTAGTTGGAAGTTCCTTGTGAGAGTGAGAGTCTCGCTTGTTCAATCCCATGCAAAATCTTTTATTATATCTATGAGTGGGGACTTCGTTTGTTGTGAGGGTACATGGTTTATGTTTAATCTTACCAGTGGTCTATCTGAAAAGCATCGGTGATGACTTGATTTCCTGGTAATAGCTAGATGACATGTCTTGATCCCTTCTTATCATGTTTAGTGATTGATTTTAGTGCATGTGCTGATATTGGTTCATGGAAGAAGGGTAAATTTTTAGATTTATAGTGAAAATGTTGTTTGGTATTTTGGTTGTAGTATCCTAGGTTTAATTTCTAGTTGAGCATCGTACCAGTGCCCAACACATAGCCAAAATTTCAGCAAGCCAAGGACTTACGGATAGAAGGTACGATCCGTACAATCCTATTACTGGTCGTATGATCAATCGTGGCTCAGGCGGTGCCAATTATGGAAAATCACTTTATTAGCTTAGGAAAAGGATTCTTATGTCTGTATAAACACCTTTTATGTTTTATTTTCAGTAGAGAAGTAAGAGGAGCCTGAAATTAATAGGGATTTGAGAGAAAAACATAGAATTGGGTTGATTAACTTGTGATCAACCTTTTCTTGGATTCTTTCTTGATCTTTATCAATTGTTCTTGAGATTTTTCTTACATATTCGAAGAAGCTTTTCTCTCAAATACTACTGTAAGTATCGAATTATGTGTCTAATTATGAATGCATATCTCAATATTGCAACTATGAGAGGCTAAAACCTCCATAGCTAGGGTTGTGGGAACCATGTTGAATTAACAAGCTAGGAATACACAAAAGTGATTCAAAACCAATGCAAAACGTTTGTATTGTATTCTCTTCATATTCAAACATTTCTTAATGGTGTACAACGTTAGGACTTGCCTGAATTCTTTAATTGCTTGAGCCTAGAGAGGTAGAGATTAGGAAAAGAGAATTACAACAAAGCCTTGATCTTGATGATCATTGTATTAACTTGAGTTGTGGTCGCAGGATAGTTAAATTTGGAACATATTTATAACGGATAATTTGAAACCGTTTATGATACTTGACCTGGTGATTGAGTATAGTCATCCAATAAGGACGAACCAGTGATTTGGATGAACCTTAGTTATTAGTTCTACAAGTAAGCATTGGTATTGATCACGATTATATACCTGAAGTAGTTATAAACCCATGGGGAACAAAAACCCTAGTTATTCTTAAATCTTTATTTAAATCATAATTTCAATCATTGTTTTAATCATTGTTTTCTTAAAACCCCCAAATTAGAGTAGCTAACCAACAAATTCACTTACCGGCATTAGTCTAGATCTTCCATATTCCCTGTGGGTTCGACCCCAACCTCTTTGTTGGGTTTTTTATTGACAACGTCCTCTTCATACTTCAGCAGGAGGTGTGAGTTTAAGCATTATCAGTCATGATATTATGTTTTCAATAGGTTTGACCCAATGTTCAAGTTTTCCTTATGATTATTAGTTTTCAGCCTTGGGTCATTCGATTCAGTTATAATGTTTAGTTATATTCAGATCATGATTTCTGAAAATAGCATGCAAGCCCTACTTTCAGAATCTTATTTTGATTATGTTTTATACTATGCATGTTTAATGATTTTACTTGCTTAGTTGCTTTACTTACCTTGAATACTTAGTACATTCCACGTACTGACCGCATACTCTATGTTGTATCATTTTATGATACAGGCTCCGATATCCATACTCAGTCTCGCCGATAGCCAGATTCTCAGCTTTAGTGCTTCCTGCTCAGAGTTGGTGAGTCCTCATCTTGCGAGGACCCTTTTATTCATTTATGTTCTATATTTTCAGTTTTCATACTATAGTGAGTTAGTTGGGGTCTTGTCCCATCAACTCGTCAGTTTAGAGGCTTTCCGTACATAGTGTATATTCAGCGTTGGACTCATGTATGTATTCAGATGTTAAGTTTTGCTTAGACTTTCGCTATGTTATTTATGATGATCTTCCGCTTATCTATGATTGAGTTAGATGTATGTTCATGCCATAGGTCAACTTGGAGCCTTTCGGGGTTTTTTGTCCCGTGTCTCGATCCGGGCTTATGTTTGGGTCGTGACAACAATGTTAGGACTTGACCGAATTCTTTACTTGCTTGAACCTAGAGAAGTAGAGATTAGGGAAAGAGAATTACAACAAAGCCTTGATTATTATGATCATTGTATGACTTGAGCTACATTTGTAGGAAAGTTAATTTGGAACATATTGATAACGGTTAGTTTGAAATCGCTCATGAGACCTGACCCAGTGGTTGGGTATAGTCATCCAATAGGGATGAATCAATCATTTGGATGAACCCTAGTTATTAGTTATACAAGTAAGCATTGGGATTGATCAAGTGTGTATAACCGAAGTATTTATGAATTCACGGAGAACACTTACATTAGTTATTTGCTAATCTTGATAACAACTACAATTACAATCTTGTTTTAATATTGTTTTTCTTTAAACCCTCTATTTTGGAGATAACTTACCAATAGGTTTAAGTACCAACATTAGTCTAGATCTCACCCTATTCACTATGGGTTCGACCCCAACCTCTTTGTTGGGTTCTTTATTGACAACGTCCGCTTTATACTTTGCCAAAAATTGTGAGTTTGAGCGTTATTAAATTCCTAAGTTCCTAAGTCCTAAACTAAGTCATTTTTTAAGCCTCCTAAAGGGCATTTTTAAGGGTTTTAATCATCCTAAACCCTTATTCTACTCCTAACATCCCTAAGTGAAGATAAAATCCCCTACAAAAAACTAAGGTTCTTCATGAACTTTCATCTCAATTCTCTTTGGGTATCAAGAGAGATTAAGATTCTTCAAGCTTGGGTATATAGGGTTATGAATGGGGAAAATCTTTCCACCCTCATGCCCTTTTCAAGATAAATTCCATGATCTCTACTTCTCAAGTTCTAAGTTGTGAAATTCTAAGATTTAACCCAGTTCCATATAATTATTCATGATATCTCTATGACTTCAATTCTTTCATGTTCCATTTGACACAATATGGTCATTAGAGAATATTTAACTCTCAAATTCCTCATGAATCGTTGATTTCAAGCTTATGATGATTTTTTCCTATTATGCGTGATTTATAAATCTCAAGCTTATGAGCCCATAATTTCTAGTATGATGAATTATCAAAGTATGTATGAATGTTTATAAATTCTTAAACTTATAATTCTATGTTTTCAAATTATGAAGCTTTATTCAAGTATGTATGATTTCATGATTTTGGAAAGCCCATGTAAAGTCAAGCATGTTTCCCATGATTTTAGCCAATGCTTACAAGATCAGTTTTATAGAGATGTTTGAAGTCAAGAATCCTAAGAAATAAATTTTAGCTATGTTTCAAGAATATTATTATGAGCAATATGCATGTTTTTAGAGTAGTATCTAGAACCGAGTAGACCTGTGATTTCGAGGACCCAGCTCCCATAAGTACGCGCCACTGTAGGTATAGATTCATATTCGGGACCTCTCAAGAGTGTTTTCCACACCTGTGATATCAAGCATTGATCATTCTTTGCCCTGGCAAGGCTTAGGATGGCTCTGCCTACTTGAGTTAGTTGGGGCATCACGTAAGCTCTATCGTGATGGTGTCGGTTTTGATGAAGAATCCCACTGTTCCTCAAGTCTTATGTTACTCATGTTCATGTCTTATGATATTATGTTTTATAGAGTATTTGACCCATTGACAAATTTATGAGTTTTCCCTTATGATTTCAACTACGGCACACTACATGAGTTCTATTTCTAAACCTTGGGTCATTATGTTCAGCTGATGATGAATACCTCATGATTATGTTTATTTCAGGAATATGGCTTTTAACATATTGTCCTTACTCTCATGTTCGATCTTTTTTTATATTCATGATTTCACACTATCATTTTTATTAGCATGTTTTACTTTCTCTACATGCTTAGTACATTCAAAGTACTAACTACATACTCTATGCTATATCATCTAATGATATAAGTTTAGGCGATCAGTCTCAGCTTCAATGTTAGCCCCGTTCCCCTATCAGACCAGCTCAATCCCCGTCTGAGTGTGTCTTCATATTCCAAGGATATTTATCAGTTTTTTCTTTATGTCTATAAATTTTAATTTCAGACTTAGCAAGCTAATTAGGGGTTTTGTCCCATCAGCTCATCTTATGTTTAGAAACTTTTAGACAGTTATGTAGTAGATGATCAATATTGTTGGCTTTTGTTTTCTCATGTTTTTATGTTATATATCCCAAAAGTTTTCTTGTGTTATGTTTATGTCTTACTTTTCACTTTAGATATGCCCTTATTCATGCTATGTGTGTACCATAGGTTAGCTTGAAGCCATTTGTGATTCTAGATTTTGAATCGAGGTTTGTGGTCTATGCTCGTGTCGTGAAAAATTTGGTATCAAAGCAAAGGTTTTGTTGTGTCCTATGATTTCTGAAAGCCACGTTAAGTAGAATATTTTCCATGGGTGTGAAGTGCGCCACACTTTTGGGAAAGAGGCGACTAGATGTTTTAGGAAACTTCCCTTCTTTCATGATCTATATCATGTGATGAAGTACCTCTATATACTCCTCTAACTTATGCTATAAAGGTTTTTAGATATATTCCTCCCCTCTGAGTCAATGGATGAAGAAATGGCAACAGCAATGGCCATGGTAATGGCGATGGAGTTGGGCACCAGCCAGCCCCACCAGCTCCAGTTGATCCCTTGCCAGAACAGGAGACTCATGTTGAGTTTAGGGCTGCATTTCAGATGTTAGCTCAGGAAATAACAGCCCGGGTTAACTAGTAGGTTGTGGCTCATGTGCACCAAAATAGGAATGCGACAGTAGCCAAGGTGCGATACTTTATCAGAATGAACCTACCTGAGTTTCATGGGTCAAAGGTGGGCGAGGATCCACAGGAGTTCATAGAGGAGGTTCACAAGATTACCAAGGTTATGGGTGTTTTGGGATAGGAAAGTGCAGACTTAGCCTCCTATCAGCTGAAGGGGGTTGCTCACATATGGTTCCAACAGTATAAGGAGAGTAGGGGAGTTGGTGCAATCCCCGTTGCCTGGGACGAGTTTGTTACGGCTTTCCTGGACAGATTCTTTCCCCGAGAGTTAAGGGAAGCAAAGGCAGTCGAGTTCATCAATATAAAGCAAAATGATATGATTTTTCAGGAGTATGCCTTGAAGTTCATCCAGCTGTCCAAGTATGCGCCGGAGATGGCTGCCGATCCACGGCTCGTATGAGCAAGTTCGTGAATGGGATCGCAGATTCATTGGTCAAGGAGTGCAGGATGGCTATGTTTACTAGTGACATGGACATCTCCTGATTGATAATTTATGCCAGCAGATAGACGTAGAGAACATGAAGGAGAAGGAAAGATAGGACAAGAGGGCTAGGACAGGAAGCTATAAGCATTTCCAGTAGAGATCAAGAGGAGGGCCTCGCCCACAGTCTCATCAGAGGTCATCAGCCCAGCCCCATCACCAGCTAGTGTCCAACCCAGACCCAATGGTGATCAAAGGGGTCGAATATCAAGCTTTAGGGATCAGGGAAGCATGATAGGGGAGAACACATTCTCAACTTGTAGGAAGTATGGTAGGAAGAACCCTGGAGAGTGCTTCATTGGCTCCCATAATTGCTTCGGGTGTGGGAAGCTCGTAAATATGCTAAAATATTGTCCTTCAGCTAAACAGGGTGACGGTAAAGGTCGTTCCCCAACCACCACTTCAGCAGCTCTAGTAGCTCGCCCAACTCAGTAGGGCGCCTCTTCTAGTGTAGGTGGTAGATAGTGCTAGAACAAATTCTATGCACTTTTATCTCGTCAGGAGAAGAAGTGTTCACTCGTTATGGTCACTGGTATGTTATGAGTATTTCATCTTGATGTTTATGCATTGTTAGATCCAGGAGCTATATTATCCTTCGTGACTCCTTATGTTGTTGTTATTTTCAGTGTCAGTCCTAAAATCCTGTCAGAACCCTTCTCAGTCTCTACTTCTATCAGTGATTCAGTTTTAAATCGACGGGTATACATAAATTACCCTGTCACAATTCTTTAAAAGGTTACGTTAGCTGACTTAGTGGAGTTAGGTATGACCGATTTCGACGTTATCTTCGATATGGATTGTTACACGCTTGCTATGCTTTGGTCAATTATAAAACCCGTATGGTAGAGTTATGTTTTCTAAGCGAACCAGTCCTAGAGTGGAAGGGTAGTTTTGTTGTGCCTGTAGGTCTTTTTGTTTGCTATCTCAAGCCCAAAAAGATGATCCCTAAAGGTTATGTGTGCCACCTAGTTCAGATCAAGGATTCTACATTAGAAATCCCGACTCTTCATTCAGTTCCTATAGTTTGTGAGTATCTAGAGGTGTTCCCAGATGATCTACCAGGAGTCCCTCCCGAGCGAGAGATTGACTTTTGTACCGATCTTCTCCCTGATACGCAACCTATATCCATTCCTCCTTACAGACTGGCTCCAGTCGAGCTAAAGGAGTTGAAAAAGAAGTTAAAATATCTCTTAGATAAGGGTTTCATCAGGCCTAACAAGTCCCCATAGGGTGCTCCAATTCTCTTTGTTCAGAAGAAGGATGGCTCTCTTAGGATATGCATTGATTATCGACATCTAAACAAGGTCACAATCAAGAATAAGTATCCCCTCCCCAAGATTGATGAATCTTTTGAAAAGCTTCAGGGTGCTAAGTGTTTTTCAAAGATATACCTCAGATCCAGCTATCATCAACTCAGAGTTAGGGAGAGTTACATACCGAAGACAGCTTTTAGGACTCGGTATGGTCACTATGAGTTTGTGATTATGTCTATTGGACTAACAAATGCTCCTACAACTATTATGGACTTTATGAATAGGGTATTCAAGCCATATTTGGATATGTTCATGATTTTTTCATAGATGATATCCTCATATACTGTCAGAGCGAGGAGGAGCATGTCGCTCATTTGAGGATAGTGTTGCAAACTCTCAAGGATTGTTAGTTGTTTACTAAATTCAAAAGGTATGAGTTTGGACTCAGTAGTATTCTTAGGTCATGTAGTATCTAGCGAGGGTGTGCAGGTAGACTGTCAAAAGATAGAGGCGGTAAAGAATTGGCCTAGACCTATCAGTCCCATTAATATTATGAGCTTTTTGGGTTTAGCTAGTTACTATAGGAGGTTCGTAGAGGGATTTTAATCTATTGCGACACCATTATATTTACCCAAAAGAAGGTTAATTTTCAGTGGTCGGATGCTTGTGAGAAGAGTTTTCAGGAGTTAAAGACTCGACTTATTTCAGCCCTAGTATTCACTCTACCGAAGGGCACAGATGGCTTCGTGGTGTATTTTAATGCCTCTAAGGTTATTCTTCATTGTGTGTTGATACAGCATGGTAATTTCATTGTGTATGCCTCTAGAAAGTGTAAGATTCATGAGAAGAATTACCCGACGCATGACCTAGAGTTGGTAGTAGTAGTGTTTGCCTTAGTGATTTGGAGGCATTATTTGTATAAGGTGCATGTGGCTATGTTCTCGAACCACGAGAGCCTATAATATGTGTTTACCCAGAAGGATCTGAATTTGCAACAAGGGAGATGGCTAGAGCTTCTCAAGGACTATGACATGAGTATCCTTTATCATGCGAGCAACGCCAATGTAGTGGTGGATGCTCTTAGTAGGCTGTCAATAGAGAGTATGTTTTGACAGATGGTGGTATTATTCTTCAAAAGGGATTGGAATCTTCATAGGTGATGAAAGTTAAAGTAAGGCAAGATGAGGATCCTATCCTAGTGAAGTTGAAGGAAGCAGTCCGGAATCAAAAAGTGGAGGTTTTCTCACAAGGGGGAGATGGTGTACTCTGATATCAGGATCATTTTTGTGTTCCGATTGTAGATGACTTGAGGGAGTGGATGTTGCACAAAGCTCATGGCTCTAAGTACTCTATCCATCCAGGTACTACCAAGATGTACTGTGATCTATGGGAAGTATATTGGTGGAATTGCATAAAGAAGGACATAGTGGAATTTGTGGCTAAGTGTCCGAATTGCCAACAGGTGAAGGTCAAGCATCAGAGACCTGGAGGTATACATCAGGACATCAGTATTCCTATATGGAAGTGGGAAGGTATCAACATGAATTTCATTATAGAGTTTCCTCGTACACACCGATAGTATGACTCTATATGGGTGATAATGGACAAGTTTAACCAAATCAGCTCACTTTTTACCGGTCAAAACAACAGATTTACCTGAGGCTTATGCTATACTCTATATTTGAGATTTGGTTCAATTGCATGGACTTTATTTGTCCATCATCTCTTATAAGGTTACTCAGTTCAGCTCTCAGTTTTGGAGATCATTTTAGAAGGAACTTGGTACTCAGTTGAAGCGTAGCACAGCTTTTCACCCACAAATAGATGGTCAAGCCGAGCGGACCATTCAGAATCTTGAGTTCATGTTGAGAGCGTGTGTGATTGATTTCAAAGATAGTTGGTATGATAACTTACCCCTCATTTAATTTGCCTACAATAACAGTTATCACTCCACCATTCAAATGGCTCCATTTGAAGCTCTTTATGGATGGAGTGTAGATCATTGATTGGGTGGTTTGAGGTAGGTGAGGCTATAATGATAGGGCCTGATTCAGTTCATGAGGCTATGGAGAAGTTTCAACTTATTAGGAAAAGTCTAAAAACAGCTCAGAGTCGCCGGAAATCTTATGCGCATGTTAGGAGGAGAGAGCTTGAGTTTGAGGTTGACAATTAGGTGTTTCTAAAGGTGTCTCCCATGAAGGGAATTATGAGGTTCGGCAAGAAAGGGAGGCTTAGTCCCCGATATGTTGGTCTTTGTATAATTTTGAGGTGAGTTGGCTAGGTGGCATATGAGTTGGAGCTATCAGTGGAGTTAGCTTCGGTGCATCCAGTTTTCCATTTGTCTCTACTGATAAAGTGTATTAGTGATCCAGCTTTAGTTGTTCCGATAGAAAGCATCGGGGTGAAGGATAGCCTTACCTATGAAAAGGTTCCAGTTGTGATCCTCGATCATTAGGTTCATAAGCTGAGGAACTAGGAAGTAGCTTCAGTGAAGGTTTTATAGAGAAATTAGCTTGTTGATGGAGCTATGTAGGAAGCCAAAGCAGATATAATAGCTAAATACCCACATTTTTTCCCTTCTGGCTCAGTTCCAACATGAGGTACCAGTTTCCTCCTTCGTACTATATTCAATTTCAAGTCAAATTCATGTCTCTCAGTTCCTTTCATGTCATAGCATGCATGTATGTTTCATTAATTCAGTTCAGTCGTGTAAATCAGTCCGGAGTTAATCACTCCATCAGTTTTCAACTATGGTTGTTCAGCTTCAGGATTGCAGTTCTTTCCCTAGCTTTCCAGTATGCTTAATATACATTTGAGATGAATATTACCAAGTGAGAGATAATGTAACACCTCAAAAGTCCCTAAGATCATACCCAAAAAGTCCCTAAGATCAGACCCAAGGACTGAAACAGAGAACATAGAAAAATCTACACCAGGCCATAAAACAGTCATCAAGTGACCCGTTAGGTCACTTGACGGATCATTGAATGACTCTTTAAGTGGTGCCATGTTGGTAAAAATGTTGATTTCCATAATACTTCACGGATTGGAGGGGGGGGACGAGTCATTAATCCACCTAACAACCCATTAAGTGACTCGTTGAGTGAGAAAAGTGTGTGAAAGGTCATGATTCAGAGAGTCTTAATGAGCGGTGAAGTGATCCGTTAAGTGACACGACAATCATTGAGTGGAGGCGTCAAGAAAAGATCAGAAAGTTGGAAAATTGGCAAGTGGTGACGGATGGCACCTAACAACTTGTCAAGTGACCTAATGACTAGCAGTGTGATTTTTCCAGTTGGGTTTTTAAGGGTGTTTGTGTAATTTCTAAGTTTCCAAGTCGTAAACTAAGTTATTTTAAGTCTCCTAAAGGGTATTTTTAAGGGTTTTAATCATTCTAAACCCTTATTCTACTCATAACACCCCTAAGTGAACATCAATTCCCCTCAAGAGAAGCTAGGGTTCTTCACCAACTTTCATCTCAATTCCCTTTGGGTCTCCAATCAAGTTGAAGATTCTTCAAGCTCAAGTATGTAGGGTTATGAATTGGAGGAAATCCTTCCACTCTCATGCCCTTTACAAGATAAATTCCATGATCTCTACTTCTCAAGTTCTAAGTTGTCAAATTCTAAGGTTTAACCAATTCCATGCAATTATTCATGAGATCTCTATGGGTTCGATTCTCTCATGTTCCATTTGATGCAATATGGTCATTAGGGAAGATTTAACTCTCAAATTCCTCATGAATTGATGATTTCAAGCTTATGATGATTCTTTCCTATTATGCATGATTTATAAATCTCAAGATTATGAGCCTATGATTTTTAGTATGATGAATTACCAAAGTATGCATGGATGTTTATAAATTCTTAAACTTATGATTCGATGATTTCGAATTATGAAGCCTTATTGAAGACTACATGATTTCATGATTTGGGCAAGCCCATGTAAAGGTCAACCATGTTTTCCATGATTTTTATCCAAGGCTTACAAGATCAATTTTATAGGGATGTTTGGAGGTAAGACTCCTAAGAAATAGATTTTAGCTATGTTTTGAGAATATGATTATGAGAAATCTTCATGTTTTGGGAGTAGTGTCTAGCACTGAGTAGGCCGGGGATTTCGAGGATCCAAGTCTCATAAGTACGCGCCACTATAGGTATATATTTATATTTGGGACCTCTCAAGATAGCATTTTCCCCGCCCGACGACACACCAGTGATATCATATCTTAATCGTTCTTTGCCCTAAAAAGGCTTAGGACAGCTCTGCCCTCTTGAGCGAGATAGTTGGGGCATCAAATAAGCTCTATCGTGATGGTGTCTGTTATGAAGAAGCCTCCATTGTTTCTTATGTTTTATGTTACTCATGTTCATGTCTTATGACATTATATTTTATAGAGTATTTGAGCTATTGACCAGTTTATAAGTTTTCACTTATGATTTCAAGTATGGTACACTACATGAGTTCTATTTCTAAACCTTGGGTCATTATGTTCAGCATATGATGAATACCTCGTGATTATGCTTATTTGGGGAATATGGCTTTTAACATGTTGTCCATACTCTCAGATTCGATCTTGTTTTATATTCATAATTTCATACTATCGTTTTTACTAGCATATTTACTTTCTCTACACATTCAGTATATTCAAAGTATTGACTACATAGTATATGCTATATCATCTCATGATATAGGTTCGGACGATCAGTCTCAGCCTCATCGTTAGCTTTGTTCCCATATTAGACCAGTTCAGTCCTCGTCTGGGTGAATCCTCATCTTCTGAGGACATTTATCAGTTTATGCTTTATGTTTATGACTTTTAGTTTCAGACTTAGTAAGCTAGTTGGAGGTGTTGTCCCATCAGCTCATCTTATATTTAGAGGCTTTCAGACAGTTATGTTGGCACGACCCGAACGGATGCCCGGATCGTAGACATGGGACAAAGGACCCCAAGAGACCCTAAGTCAACCTATGGCATAAGAATACAACTAACTCATTCAATAAACTGAAGAAAACATCAATATAACTCAGCGGAAGTCTAATTAAACATCACGACAAAATAACATCCGAAGCTAACATATGCATAAGTCTGAAAAGCCTCTAGTTTGAACGAGTTTATGGGAAAAGACCCCAACTAACTCAACAATACTGAACCTGAAAATACATAAAGGAAAATGATAGTCTAGTCCTCGAAGGATGAGGACTCACCAATCCGAGCAGATACTAACTCTAGAAAGCTGTCTAAGAGCGGGGCTGAAGCTACGAGCTGGGTCCTGTATCATGAAACAATACAACATAGAAAGTATGAAATCAGTACATGGAATGTACCGAGTATGCAAGATAAGTAAAACCGCTTAAGTAAAATAAATCACTTAAAAAATTTCATAACATATCATAAGCTTTCAAGTCTGAGAAGTAGGACTACATGCATTTATTTTGAAATCGAAATCTTATCATGACATGAGCATGCATAGCTTTATAACATCATGACTGACTTGAATGACTCAAAGCCAAAGCATAACATTTATGATATAAGCTGAACAATGAGTCAAACCTTGCTTTTAGAACATGCATGTGAAAAGTAATCACTATGAGTAATGAATATGCAAATCTGAATAGTATAGACAGTGGGAGACTCGTCACTTAATCGACATACTATGATAGAGCTTAAGTGGTCCCAACTATCACACTCATATGGGTAGAGCCATCTATAACCTTGCCAGGGCTATGGATGATACCATCATATCGATATCAAGCTCAAGGGAAAACAGAGTTGGGGATAGCTCATAAGGGAGGTCCCAATAATATAATAGTATCATCCTATGTTGGCGAGTAGTTCTGGGGCATAGGGTGATCGACCCTTAGCCCACTCGGTCTAGACTCTTCTCCCAAAAGCATGCAATGCTCTACATCGTATATAACGAAGCTCAACATCGTTTATTGATGAAGATCAAGATGAAATCATGCATAACTCAACATCGTATAAAACGAAGCTCAACATTGTCCTTTGAAAAAGCTCAATAATGAACTCATGCATAGACTCAACATCATATGAAAATGAAGCTCAACATTGTCCTTTGACAAAGATGAATAATGAAATCATGCATACACTTGACATCATATGAAAATGAAGCTCAACATTGTCTTTTGACAAAGCTCAATAATGACATACATCTCAATTATGAACTTATGCATTTGAGAAGCTTTAATTTGAAACATACCACAAGCTAATAATATGAAATTTGGGAGACTTCGCTCCAAACAATGTGGTAAGCTTATTTTGGGAAAATCATCATTTTAAATCAACATGTGGGCATTGGCCAAAGCTTTACCATACTTGTATCTACTCAATTCATTTTGAAAATAATATCATAATCATGGGTAGCTTTAGAAACATGCTTTTCATCATCAAATCTCATCATCATCATACATTCATCATCATTCTCTTCTTTCATGAACTTCTCATCCATGCGCATTTATATTCATAATTTAGAAAACATAATTTTTGATTTAAACCAAATCTAAAATCTGCCCAAGCTTCACAATTCATCAATAGAAACATAATCTAATCGTACCCATGTATAGAAATTGAAGAATTATGAAATTGAATAAAAAACCCATAACTTGATCATATGAATTTCTCATACTTAGCTAGAGATTTGGGCATAGATAAGGAAGGAAACACCCATTCATAACCCTACATACCTGGGAGGGATGATTTTACCACTTCTCTAATTGCCCAAGATGAGATTCCAATGGAAGCCTTCAAAACTTGATCTAAAAATCCTCTTTTCAAACTCAAGTTTGCATGCATAGGAAATAATCTTAGAATAGGTTTTCCCCTCCTTAAACCCACTGAAACGAGCCTTAAACGACGTAGTATAGGACCCTAGAACTTAGCAAATGACAGAAATAATCTTACTAAATTCACAGAAAATTGTTCACTGGACCAAACAATGGACGACCCTATGGGTCGTTGGAGGATACCACGACCCATGATATCTGTCCATGCTATCACTGCTGAGACTTGCCTTCAGATCTGAACAACAGACGAACAGGACGACTCTTCCTCTGAGACAATGGATCGTTACATCGACCGTTGTTTGCCCTTCACACAATCTGAACCTCCCTACCACGAGCCTCACCATGACTGGTGGTTGCTTCCAACGAGTTGTGGTCTTGATCCATCACATACACTGGAAATTCTTGACACCCAACAACGACCGGTGACAACGAGTCATTACACCTCACAATGAGTCGTTGGAAGACTCGTTGTAAGCCATCTGCTGAAGTTCATCTCTTACCACGACAACGAATGATGACTCGTTGTTTCTTACAACGAGTCGTTACATCAATCGTTACTTCCACTGCCACCCAAACACCTGAACGCACGACTTCTCACAACGGCTTGTCGTTTGAAACTACGAGTTGTTACTCCACTCGTCCTGTGCTATTTCTTTTCCATTTTCGGCAGATTCAATTTTTAATATCCCGGGTCTAATCATGGGCACTTCTGGGGTATTACAATATCTCTCCTTGGGAACATTCGTCCTCGAATGTAGGAAAAAAAGCATAAAACAGAAACATGCATTATCATAATTAAATACTGATCATTTAAATCGAAAGTTAGCGGAATGACTACCTCCGAAAAGAACTACATAGCTAAACCAAATTCAGACATCACATACATCTATCATATCATAAATCAAACTTGTGCACATGAACTGAACATGGAAATTGATTAGAGAATTAGGGCAAAAACTGATATCTCAACCTGAAACTGAGCCGGTAGGGAACAAATGAGGGTATTTAGCCATCATAGCCGCTTTGGCTTCCCATGTAGCTCCCTCAACATGTTGATTTCTCCATAACACCTTCACCAAAGCTACTCCTTTATTCCTCAGCCCCGAACCTGACGATCCAAGATTGCTACTGGAATTTCCTCATAACTGAGGCTATCTCCCACACCAACGCTTTCCATCGGGACAACTAAAGATGGATAACCCAAGCACTTTTTCAAGAGTGATACTTGAAAGACGGGATAAACTGAAGATAACTCTGATGGCAAGTCCAACTCATACGCTACCTTACTAACTCTTCTCATAACCCGGTAGGGACCAACAAAGCAGGGACTGAGTTTTCCTTTCTTTCCGAACTGCATGACTCCCTTCATGGGAGACACCTTTAGAAACACCCAATCGTCTACCTCGAACTCCAAATCACTTCTTCTCACATCCGCATATGACTTTTGACAACTCTAAGCAGTTTTCAGCCATTCGCTTATCAACTAAACCTTCATCATAGCCTCATGAACCGAATCTATCCCTATTGTAGCTGCCTCACCAACCTCAAACCATCCGATGGGCGGTCTACACCTCTGCCCATAGAGAGCCTCGAACGGTGCCATTTGGATACTGGCGTGATAGTTGTTATTGTAAGCAAACTAGATCAAGGGAAAGTGATCATCCCAACTACCATTAAAGTCCATCACACAGGCTCTCAACATGTGCTCAAGAGTCTAGATTATTCGTTCAGCTTGGCCATCTGTTTGCGGATGAAAGGCTATACTGAGCTTAACCTGAGTCCCAAGCCCCTTCTGAAAAGACCGCCAGAATTGGGAGGTAAACTGAGTACCTCAGTCTGAAATAATAGACAAGGGCGCTCCATGAAGTCGAACCACCTCCGGAATATACAATTTGGCATAATCATCCGCTGAATTTATGGTTTTGACTAGTAGGAAGTGTGCAGCCTTGGTCAACCTCTGTACCACCACCCAAATAGTATCATAGTGTTGGTGAGTATGAGGTAGGCCTGTAATGAAATCCATATTCCCACTTCCAAGTGGGAATGCTAATATCCTGAAGTACGCTTCCTAGCCTTTGATGCTCAACTTTCACTTAATGACAGTTCGGGCACTTGGCTACGAATTCGGCAATATCCTTCTTCATCCTGTTCCACCAATATATTTCCCACAAATCATAATACATCTTGGTGGCACCCGGATGGATTGAATACCTTGATCTATGTGCCTCATGCAATATCCGGTCCCTCAAATTATCAATATCTGGAACACATAGTGACCCTGGTACCGCAACACCCCATCTCCCCCTAGGAGAAGACCTCTACCTTCTGACTCCGAACAGCTTCCTTCAGCTTTACCAATATCGGATCCTCATCTTGCCTAGCTTTCACGTCTACTACCAAGGATGATTCTGATCCATTTTGCACAACAACGCCGCCTTCGGTCGAGTCGACCAATCTAACTCCCAACCTTGCAAGTCGATGGACATCTTTCACCAACTCCTTCTTTCCTTCATCCATATGGGACACACTCTCCATAGAGAGCCTACTAAGTGCGTCCGCTACCACATTAGCCTTACCCGGGTGGTAAACGACACTCATGTCATAGTCCTTTAGTATCTCCAACCACCTCTTTTGCCGAAGATTGAGATCTTTTTGCGTGAACACATATTGCAAGATCTTTTGATTCGTGAATACATCCACGTGGACCCCATAAAAGTAATGTCGCCATATCTTCAATGCAAACACCACCGCGGCCAACTCAAGATCATGGGTCGGATAATTCTTCTCATGGACTTTCAACTTTCTTGAGGAGTATGCTATCACTTTTCCATGTTGCATCAACACACACCCAAGTCGGATTCTCGAAGCGTCACAATACACCACAAATCCATTGGTACCCTCGGGTAGGGTCAACACTGGTGCTGAAGTGAGTCGAGTCTTCAACTCTTGGAAGCTTTTCTCACAAGACTCGGACCATTATATCTTTACCTTCTTTTGAGTCAACTTGGTCAAAGGTGCTGCAATAGATGAAATGCCCTCAATGAATCTCCGATAGTAACCTTCTAAGCCCAAAAAGCTCCTGATATCCGATGGGTTCACCGGTCTGGGCCAAT
This sequence comes from Datura stramonium, assembly GCA_018107945.1. Classification (NCBI taxonomy): domain Eukaryota; kingdom Viridiplantae; phylum Streptophyta; class Magnoliopsida; order Solanales; family Solanaceae; genus Datura; species Datura stramonium. The sequence continues at coordinate 44,163 of JACEIK010007776.1, forward strand.
TCTTCACCGCCTCGATCTTCTGAGAATCCACCCTTATGTCCTTACTCCACCCTTATGTCCTCACTCGATACCACATGGCCCAAAAATGCCACAGAGTCCAACCAAAATTCACACTTGCTGAAATTTGCATACAACTGACGATCCTTGGGGGTTTGAAGCACTATTCTCAGGTGAGCGGCATGCTCCTCCTCGTTTCGAGAGTACATAATGATGTCATCCATGAACACAGTCACAAACATGTCCAAATATGCCTTGAACACCCTGTTCATTAGATCTATAAAATCTACAGGGGCATTGGTTAATCCAAAAGACATAACAACAAATCGGTAGTAACCATACCGAGTCTTGAAAGCAGTTTTCAGGATGTCACTCTCCTAAACCTTGAGCTGGTGATACCCGGATCTGAGATCAATCTTGGAGAAACACTTGGCACCATAATTCTAGTCAAAAAAATCATCGATCCTGGGTAACGGATATCTGTTCTTAACGGTGATCTTGTTCAACTGCCTATAATCAATGCACATCCGAAGAGAACCATCTTTCTTCCAAACGAATAGGAATGGTGCACCCCATGGAGACTTACTCGGCCTAATAAAGCCCTTATCTAATAGGTCCTTCAACTGATCCTTCAAATCCTTTAACTCAACTGGAGCCATTGTGTAGGGCGGAATAGATATGGGCTGTGTGTAGGGAAGAAGATCTATTCCGAAATCAATCTCCCGCTCAGGAGGGACACTTGGAAAATCATTAGGAAAGACCTCTGGATACTCACTTACTACTGGAACTGGCTGGATAGTCTGGGTTTTGGACTCGACATCCTTAATCCTAACTAGATGGTACATGCAACCCTTAGAAATCATCTTCCTGTCCTTAAGGTAGGAAATGAATCGACCTACAGGCACAACTGAACTACCTTTCCATTCTAAGGCTGACTCACTCACCCATAAATCTGAACTCTACTGCTCGGGTTCTACAATTAACTGAAGCATAGCATGCAAATAGCCAATTCATACCGAGAATAACATCAAAATCGGTCATGGCTAACTCTATCAAGTCTGCTAAGGTGACTTTATGAAGGACTGAGACTGGGAAACCTCTATATACCCGTCTAGCTATAACTGAGTCACCTACTAGAGTAGAAACTGAGAAGGGTTCTAACAAGACATCGGGACTGACTCCGAAGCTACTGGCTACATATGGTGTCACAGAAGACAAGGTGACCCCCGGATCTAACAAAGCATATACATCAATGTGGAAACTCTCGCAACATACCAGTAACCACATCCGGGGAGACCTCCTACTCCTGGCGAGAAGCTAAAGCATAGAATCTATTCTGGCACTGACAGCCAGCTGCGCTAGTAGATGCCCCCTAATGTGCTGAGCGTAGGGGAGGTGCTGCTGAACTAGAATCCGGGCCTCGGCCCCCAAACTGATCCTTCCTCGCTACTGGACAATCTCGAAGCATATGTCCAGGATGCCCACACCTGAAACAAGCACCTGAACCTGCCAAGCACTGGCCTGTGTGCCCCCGACCACATCTGTGACAAGCTAGGATGCTGGAATCTGCGGGTCTGCTGCTATGACCCCTCGAGCCTGATGCTCACACTTTCTGATCATGTATGGGCTTGGATGGAACACTCAATTTCGAAGATGCTGGGGCTGATGATATCTAGTGAGTCTATTGTCGGTGTCCACCACCGGGCCTCTGCTAAGAGAATTTGTGATCCTCGGTCCTAGACCTCTTGGCCTCCCTCTCTCTCGAATGTGCCGCCTCCATCTGCTGGGTGTACAACACCATACAAGGGAAGTCCATATCCTAGTGAAGCATAGCAATCTGGCACTCCTTGTCCAAATACCCAGCTATACAATGCACAAATCTGCTCACCCGCATCCTCTTGTCAGCCACTAACTCTGGGGCATATTTCAATAGGCGAGTGAACTCAAGGAAATACTCTAGCACTGTCATCCTTTCCTGCTTCAGGTTTACAAACTCAGTTGCCTTCAGCTCCCTCATCTCCCGAGGGAAGAATCGATCTAGGAATGCAACCTAAAACTCCTCCCACATGATCGGACCTTCTCTAGCGGCCCCCGTATCCTTCCATTAGTGAAACCAGATATGAGCAACCCCCTTTAGCTGGTAGGAGGTCAACTCTGTGCACTCAACACTACTCACCCCCATGACTTGGGTGATCTTGAAAATCTCATCAATGAAATCATGCGGGTCCTCATCTACCTTGGACCCCAAGAACTCTGGCAGGTTCATCCTAAAGAAGTCTCTGACTCGAGCCGCCGCTGCATTGCCATTTTGAAAAACATGCACAACGGCCTGCTGATTGACTTGAGCGGTCAAAGCCTATGCAAGCATCTGAATAGCGGCCCAAAACTTAGCATGAGCGGCTGGCTCTGGTGCCTGAGGCTCCTGAACTGGTGGGGCTGGCTGATGCTCATAACCATTTCCATTATCGTGGCCCTCACCACCTCCATTCCTCCTTCTGAATTTATTATTCGGGGAGCCATGATTCTTCAATCGTGATTAGCACGAATTAGAAGAATAGAAAGACTTTTCATCGCACGACATAGACCATGAAAGAAGGGAACATTTCCTAAACGTCTCGTAGCCTCTTCATCATAAATGTGGCGTGCTTCACACCCATGAAAAACACTCCACTTAATGCGGCTTCCAGAAACCCTAGGACACTTCAAACCTACTGCTCTGATATCAAGTTGTCATGATCCGAACAGAGGCCCGGATCGTATACACATGACAAGGGACCCCGAGAGACCCCAAGTCGACCCATGGCATAGACATAAAGCTAACTCATTCAATAAAATGAATAAAATATCAATATAACTTAGCGGAAGTCTAATTCAACATCATGTTAGAATAACATCCGAAGCTAACACATACATAAGTCTGAAAAGCCTCTAGTCTGAACGAGTTGATGGGACAAGACCTCAACTAACTCAACAATACTGAAACTAGAAATACATAAAGGAAAATGATAGTCTAGTCCTAGAAGGATGAGGACTCACCAATTCGTGCAGATACTAACTCCGGAAAGTTGTCTAAGAGGGGAACTGAAGCTGCGAGCTGGGTCCTGTATCATGAAACGATACAGCATAAAAAGTATGCGGTCAGTACATGGAATATACCGAGTATGCAAGGTAAGTAAAACCGCTTAAGTAAAATAAATCATTTAAAAATTTCATAACATATCATAAGCTTCCAAGTCTGAGAAGAAGGGCTACATGCATTCATTCTGAAATCGAAATCTTATCATGACATGAGCATGCATAGCTTTATAACATCATGACTGGCTTGAATGACTCAAAGCTGAAACATAACATTTATGATATAAGTTGAACAATGAGTCAAACCTTGCTTTTATAACATGCATGCGAAAAGTAATTGTTCGGGTGTCTGGATGACTACACGCAAGTGCACGTGGTCGAACAAGTAGTAAGTGGCTCAAGTAAGCCAAGTATCGATCCCACAGGGACTGGAC
>JACEIK010007780.1:12345-25481 GCA_018107945.1 Datura stramonium
TCAACCTATTGAAAGATGATTGAAAACTCGTAATTTCTCGGGAATCTAGAAGGGAGAAATACTTACTTTAGGCACGTGATCATATTGACACTAGTTTGGAACAATTCCATCAACTTAAGCTCAGCAGGACGACTATTTGCCGGGTGTATTTTATGAAAATAACTCCGCAGCAATGCTCTCTGCAGTGTTATACTTCAATACCCAGAGTTAATTTAGATTTGGACGGCGTTTAGCGGCGTAATTGGATGATTTTCCAATGTTTCCCTTCAGTCTCCCTCTATTCTGGCCGTGATTTATGAGTAATGAAATAATATCTAAGTGTGAGGCCTTTATATACTTGAGGCAGCAGACAAGGCAACGTGGAACTCTGCCCATCGCGCTGATTCTGCTCCGTTCCACGTTGGCTAACGCGGAGGAGCTGCTTCGTGCCACTTTGCCCCTCTGGGAAGCTTGGTTCAACCTCCTCCCGTGAAATCCCGACTTTGGACTCGTTCGGCCTTTCCCCGGGCCCTTTCCTCGTGCATATGGCACTCTAAAACTCTTAACCAACATACAAATAGGCCTACTAAACGTTAGAAACTTATGGGGTGTAACATTTAGCTTACCACATGATTTCTGAGCGAAGACTCCCATTTATGTTCAGCTTATGATCTGGTCTGTGCCAAGGATCCTCGTGTATGATTCAGATTTATGTATTCATGATTATTCAACTTCGTCATAGATGATGGTTATCTTCATTGAAAAATGATGGAGAGCATATGCATGTTTTTGGGAGTAGTGTCTAGCACCGAGTAGGGTATGGGTCAGTCAACCCTAAGCCTCAGAACTACGTGCCAATGTAGGTATGATTAGATTATATTGGCACCTCCTATGTGAGCTATCCCCTTCCCTGATTGGTCCACGAGCTTGATATCGATATCATGGTATCATCCTTAGCCATGACAAGGCTTTGGGAGGCTATACCCACTTGATTGTGATAGTTGGGACCACGTAAGCTCTATTGTGGTATGTCAGTTAAGAGATGGGTCTCCCATTATTCCTCATTATTTCAATTATGCATGTGTATCACTCATGTTGTGTATATATATGTGTGTGTGTTCTAAAGCAGGTTTGACCCAATGTTCAGCTTTACTTATGACTATCAGATTTTATCTTTGGGTCAATCAATTCAGTTATGATGTTATGTTATGTAAAGATCATGTTTTCAGAAAGATAGCATGCAAGCCCTACTCTCAGATTCTTATTTTGTTTATGTTTTACATTATGCATGTTTAAATGATATTACTTATTTAAGCGGTTTTACTTACCTTGCATATTCGGTACATTCCACATACTGACCGCATACTCAATGCTGTATCATTTCATAGGCCCCGACACTCAGACCCAGCTCCATCAATAGCCAGTTCCAGAGTTAGCATTTAGCTTAGTGGCGAGTCCTCATCTCCCGAGGACCGTTCGCTTTCAGATATTGATGTACTTTCAGTTTTTGTATTAGAGAGTTAGTTGGGGTCTTGTCCCATCAAATCATCAGACTTAGAGGCTTTTCTGACATTAGAATGTATTCAACTCCAGATTAGTGTATTGCTGATGTTATGTTTATTTCAGACTTTCGCTAAGATTATCATGTTATTTCTTCGTCTTTATTGATCGAGTTAGGTGAATGTTTTATGCCATGGGTTGACTTAGGGTTTCTCGAGGCTCCTTGTCCTGTGTTACTATCCGGGTCTATGTTTGAGTTGTGACAAACTAAAAATAATAACTTTAAGTCAAATCATATAAAAATAATAACTTTAAGTCAAATCATACAAGCTGAGGATTTGTGCTCAAATAACATTCCATGAAGAGATACAACATTTTAGACCAACTTTTATATCATGAAGAATCAACCCAAATATCATAATAACTAGGGAGAGGATCATATTATGAAATTGACATAATAATCATATGCTAGAGTGATAAAAATTAGCAAGACAACTGGAGTTTAGGAACAATCATAATTTATCTGAAAAAGCCCTAATTCATAACTCTTGTAGGGCTAGAATAAAAAAGGTTTCTGAGGGAAATATTTGGGACACAAGGATGAAAGAATCCCCTTGTTGAATTCCCCCATACCTAAGGGAGAATTTCTCTGAAAAAGCTCTTAGAATCTCGAGAGGAAATCAGAACCCTTGCCCTTGCCTTGAGAAGTCTATCTGAGTCTTCTACGTATTGGTCTTGAGAGAAAAATGAGAAATGAGGGAGGAAGATCGACTAATCCTCTTAATTTCCTAATAATATACTCCAAAACGATGTAGTTTAGGTGCTAGAAGCTTAGAATTTGATAAAAATACCCCTGGGTAACTGTTTCAAAAACTGACTGTCCAGATCCAACGGGCCTCACAATGAGTTATCGGTTGTGACCATGACTCGTTGGTGCCAGCCGTTGTCTCTGTTCTGGAAATTTTCCCTTTTCTGGACCCTCATGATGGAAGACACAATGACTCATTGGTTGAAACAACATGTCATTATCACTACTCGTCGTTGCTACTGAAAATTCTAGATGATTTCTAGGCTTGACCAACGGATGGGAACAACGACTCGCTGGGTGGGACAATGGGTCGTTGTTTCCACTTTTGTCACTGGAAGAGGTTTGAACCAACTCTGGATATCCCCCAGCGAACGGATAGGATGACCCATTATTCAAAACAGTGAGTCGTTATATCTATCCGTTGTCACTGGGGTGACTTGAGCATTTTCTGGATCTCACGTAATGGCTGTATAGGATGAGTCGTTATATCAAACAAACACTCATCGTCTGGCCATTGTTTGAGAGAAAAAATTTAGCAACCTTTTGGACTGGGTTACAAAGATAGATAAGAGGACTTGTTACTTCTAGCAATGAGTCATTCTACGGCTTGTTGGTACCCTAGACGAAATTTGCTGGTGCTTACAATGACTCTTCTTATGGGTCATTGTTCCTAACAACAACTCATCGGTTGAGTCATTCTGAGGCAAGATTTTTAATTTATTTTCTGGTTTTTCATTCCAAGTCTGAATTTGTTCTAAGAAACTTCTGGGGTGTTACAATATCTTCCCCATGGGAATATTCATCCTCGAATGAAGACTAAGTAGGCTGAAAGACTAGGGGAAAGAGCTGCAATCTCAAATTGAAAACTAATAATTAATTACTAAATGAGTGACCGACTCCGAACTGGGACTGAGCTTTCCTTTCTTCCTGAATCTTATCACCCCCTTCATAGATGATATTTTCAAATATACTTAATCATCCACAGAAAACTCTAACTCCATTTTTCTTACATCCACATATGATTTTTGTCGGCTTTGAGCTATTTACAATCATTCCCTGATAAGTTGAACCTTTTCCATGGCCTCATGTACTGAATCAGGTCCTATCAAGGAAGATTCACCAACCTTAAACCATCTTATAGGAGATCTGCACCTCCTACCATATAATGCCTCGAAGGGGCCATCTGAATACTGGAGTGGTAGCTATTGTTGTATGCAAACTCGATGAGAGGTAGGTTATTATTATGATCAATCATACAAGCCCTCAACATATCCTCCAAAGTCTGAATAGTATGCTCAGCCTAGTCATCTATCTGTGGATGAAAAGATATGCTGAGCTTGACCTGAGAACCAAGTCCTCTTTGAAATGACTTCTAGAAGTGCGAGGTGAGCCGAGTACCCCTATCTGAAATAATATACAAGAGAACTCCATGCAGTCTGACTAACTCCTAGATGTACATTCTAGCATAATCTTCTGCTGAGTCTATAGTATTAACTGGTGGGAAATGTGCTGAGTTAGTCATCAGGTCTACGACAAACCAAATGAGTCATGCTGTCAGCGAGTACGAGGTAGACCAATAATGAAGTCCAAGTTAACTTCTTCCAACTTCCAAGTAGGAATGCTAATATCCTGAGTCATACCCTCAGGTTTCTGATGTACTAGTTTGACCTGTTGGCAATTCATACACTCAGCCACAAATTCTGCAAATCCTTCTTCATGTCATTCCACTAGTAGACTTAGCGTGATCTTCCATAGAACACGATACATCTTGGTGGCACCTGGGTGGATAGAGTATCTGGTGCTATGAGCTTCCATTAATATCTGCTGCCTTAAGTCATCTACATCTGAGATACATAACCATCCCTGGTAGCAGAGCACATTATCTCTCCCTTTGGAGAATGCTTCCACCTCTTTCCTTAGGACTACTTCCTTCAGCTTAAGTAAAATTGGGTCTTCGTCCTGTTTCGACTTAACCTCCACCATTAGGGAGGATTTTGACCCGTTGTGGACTATAAATCCACCTTCTGCAGAATCAACCAACTGGACCCCTAATTGAGCTTGTCTGTGAGCATCTCTAACCACCTCTTTCTTATCATCCTCAATAAGAGCAACAGTCCCCATAGACAATCTGCTGGGTGAATCAGCCACTATGTTGGCCTTTCCCTGGTGGTATAAAACGCTCATGTTGTAGTCTTTCAACAACTCTAACCACCTTCTCTGACACAGATTCAGGTCCTTCTAAGTGAACACATAATGTAGGCTTTTATGGTCCATAAAAACATCCACATAAATCCCATAAAGGTAGTGCCTCCAAAAATTCAAGGCAAATACTACTGCTGCCTGCTCGAGATTATGAGTCAGATAATTCTTCTCATGAACCTTAAGTTGTTTGGAGGCGTAAGCTATTACTTTACCATGCTGCATGAGAACACAACCAAGGCCAACTCTGGAGGCATCACAATTGATCAAAAATCCATCTGAATCTTCTAGCAGAGTCAGAATTGGGGCTGTAGTAAGCCGAGTCTTCAGCTCCTAAAATCTCTTCTCACATGCACCAGACCACTGAAACTTCACCTTTTTTTGAGTTAGTCAGGTCAAAGGAGAGGCAATAGAGTAGAACCCTTTTACAAACTGTCTGTAATAATCGGCCAGGCCCAAGAAACTCCTGATATCTGATGGAGAAGTGGGTCTTGGCCAGTCCTTGATTGTCGCTATCTTTTGAGGACCCACCTGAATACCCTCACTGGAGACCACATAACCGAGGAAGGAAACTGATTTTAGCCAAAATTCACACTTGCTAAATTTGGCGGACAACTGGAGGTCCCTGAGAGTCTGCAACACTATCCTCAGATGGTCTACATGTTCCTCCTCTGTTCTAGAGTAAGCATAATAACGTCTATAAAGAAAATAATGAACATGTCTAGGTACGACTTGAATATCCTATTCATCGGATCCATAAAAGCTGTAGGAGCTTTGTTAATCCAAAAGACATATCTACGAATTCGTAATGACCCTATCAAGTTCTAAAGACTATTTTTGAAATGTCACATTCTCTAACCCTGAGCTGGTGGTATCCTGATCTGAGATCTACCTTGAAAAATCAACTAGCTCCCTGAAGTTGGTCAAACAAGTCATCAATCCTTGGTAGAGGATATCTGTTCTTGACTGTAACCTTGTTCAGCTGACCGTAGTCGATGCATATTTGATGACATTCAAATCCACTCCTCACAGGAGGAAGTGTAAACGGTCGTTGCAATATAAATATCCAACTAAGAGTCGAGGTCGAATCCACAAGGAATATTGATTGGATGACATAAAAGTTGTCTATTGAATTGAACCAAATTGCATCATTGCATTAAAAATTGAAATATAAATCTTAGGGGAATGTAAGATCACAATTTGAATTTAAATCAACTACTAATCAAATATAAGGCAATCAAATTGAATGAACAAATATGAGAAAGGGATAGGGATGTGCTACTGATGGGGCATCTATTGGATTAGAATTAACTAGAAAATCAAATTATTACTCACAAGCATAAATAACCATGGATAAGGTGGCACCCGATGTTTTTCAATCACTTGGGTGCCTCTTTCCTTGGGTTTTCTCAAACCCCAAGGTCCCAAATAATTCACCCACTATGGCTTGGGTAAGAATTGAACTATCTCTAGCCTCAACTCTTTAATGGGTGTATGAAAATGAGTTTTGAGAGTGACTAGACTGTCAAATAAAAGGGAAAAAAAGGCNCTATGGCTTGGGTAAGAATTGAACTATCTCTAGCCTCAACTCTTTAATGGGTGTATGAAAATGAGTTTTGATTATCTATAGCCCAACCCCACATAATCAAGACCCAAATACTCATCATTGTTTTCTCACCCATGTTCTATTCCCTTTTTTCAAGAAAAAATAGAATAAGTAAACATAACCCACATTTTCAACTATGGATAATTCAATTATAATTTGGAGAAAACAACAAATTTATACTAAATGAGTAATTATAAGACCAATTTAGCAATAACCAATCCAATTTCTCCCCAATCATGAACACACCCGTAGCAAAATATTTAGCCACTCATGGATGAATAATACAAAATCATATTGACAAAGAAATTCATAAAATTCATCATTAAGAGTAAATAGCAAGATGATACAAGAAAAGGTAAAGAATGACTAACTTGAAACAAAATTGGAAGGAAAAGAAACCCTTGTTAAGAAACAAGGACCTTAAATCCGTAATCCAACAAGCACCAAGTTCTTAGAAAGACCTCAAGGGAGATTAATTACCCTTGCAACCCTCCTCTCTGCACAATTAACAATCTAAGGCTACGCAAAAGCTTAGCAATCTACTACACTTAAAAAATAAATTTTGTTCAAAGTCATCCCAAAATTCTCCCATGAAAATTACATGAACTCCTATTTATACTAAGGAAAAGAAGAGACTATTACAAATATGCCCTAAATGAGTAAGGGCCCTTTTTGGTTCTCTTCCTTTTTCTTAAAATCAATGAATGGACACTTGCAACATTAGCCCATCTTCTTTATCAACATGACCATCTTGTGCTCCCGTCCATCCTTCACCCTCCCAAGCTAGCATCCATATATAGGCACCTTGGATTGCATATTCATCCTCAAATCTAGACCCTGTAAAAGCGTAGAGAAGACAAAAAACTACAAGGACCTCATAGCATGAGGGTTAGCACAAGTGTAATTAGGACAAACCAACACACATACAATCAAAGGGCCACCTGGGTCAAAAGGAAACGACATCCATCTATTTTGTTCAAAACCACAATCAATCGTCTCAACAAAACCCCTTCTCTCACAAGGCAAGCGCTCAAAGCAACCATGAGTATCATCATAAGCAAAGAGATATTAAAGGAAGGTGTCCGACAAGGCAACTTCATTCACAGTGTCCCCAAAGGTAAGATCACCGGTAGATACAAAAACATCATCAAGTACATTATCAAGAATTGGAACACTCAAAGATGAAGTACCTATTTGATCATAAACATCACTTTCTTCATCAATATACTGTAGTGGATTATCATACAAGGTATATCCATGGATAATAGCTACACCACTATCATGTTGAACAATACTATGCTCTACATTAGAAGAGATCTGATCATCATTAAATAAGATATTATACTTTAAGAGAGAATAATCAAATGAAGATGAAGAGTCAAAAGATGCAATATCATTTTCAAAAATATCAATGCCATCATTCAAATCATTTTCATTCACGTAACTTCTATGAGTAAAACAAGTAATAGGATCTACAAGGAAGATGCTAAAAGAGTCACACTTTTTTAAATGACCAACTTCATTCACATCATCACTAAATTGAGACTCATTATCCACATCATAAAATTCATCAATTAGTGGAAAAGTATCACAAACAAGTTGATAATTACAAGCTTCAAATGGCAATGTACTATCATTCACATCGCAAGTGTTAACACTAGGTGGACACAAATCGAGCTTGCGAGAAGAATTGATTCGGTTATCAAAAAGATGAACTAGTGTTTGGGCACTCACAACATCAACATTATCAAGACATGGAAAAGAATCATTAAGCACACAAGAAGATAAGCTATCACTAACACTTTTTTCATTGAAAATATATGAAGTGTTAAGTTTAGTGATTATACCTTGACGTTCACAAGAATGATCATCCATATCCTCACTTATCATGGGTCGCCTCATTAGATATAATGGAATAGTGAGCTTCCCTTCTTGAGGCATATTCTCGATTACCAAAGTCCGCTTAGCTAGTCCACAAGGAACACCAACATCATCACCATCCCAATACTCCTCATCAACTAAAACATCACCCTCTACTTGGGGGTCATCATTTTCAACCCCCCCAACAACATCAACATCATCATAACAATAAAGACCACCAGCCAACATAACAAATGCCCTCCGATTGGGGCACTCACTCATCTTATGACCAAAAGCTTGACATTTGTGGAATTTAAGAGGGTGAGAAGTGTTACCTCCTTCCTTTGGAGGAAGAATGGGAGTGGACCACTCCACTTGATTTCTTTTGGCAATGGGCCTCTTGACATCTTGCGTGGTACCTTTGTCCTTTTGCCAATTGGAAGAAGTAGTTCTTCCAACTTTGTTGTAGTTCCAAAGACCTTTGAAACCCCTTGATTTTTCAAGCTTCTCCTCTTGGAGCCCCACCTCTATCTCAATAGCCTCCTCAAGAGTTTCATCAATATCACGATAGTGGTGGAGTCTCACGTGTGAAGCAATATCCTTACTCAACCTGACTCTAAAGTGAGTCATAACATCCAAAGGATCTTCAGCAAAATCAATCCGCATCTTTAAGAGTTGGAACTCATCATAGTATTTCTCTACACTTTTGTTGCCTTGTTGTAAAGTTTAGATCTTCTTTAGTTGCTCTTGGAAGTACCTCTCAGAAATGTACTTCCGCCTCAAAATTGCTTTCAACTCTTCCCAAGGTGGGGTGGAGCTAAACCATGCATCCTTCGTGCCTTACTTGAGTTTCCCACCATGTGGAAGCAAAGCCCTCATATTGAGCAATAGCATAAGACGACTTCCAGACATCAGACATCTCATTTGTAAAAAAAGATCCTATCACATTGCATCACCCAATCAAGAAAGACATCCGAGTTGCTTTAACCTTTGAAGGAAGGAGGAGTCACTTTGATGGATTTGAGATTCAAGTCCCGACCTCCATTGTTTCCATTGAACTCATGAACCCCGTAAGGATCCTCAACATAGAACTCATCCTGGGAGCGCCTACCACATTGACCATCTCTTTGATAATCACCTCCATTTCTACCTATGTGATGGATAGGACCATGTCGACCTCCTCTTCCATGGTGGGGACCTTGAAAGTTCATGTGTGGCCCTCTCAAATGGTTTTGGTAATCATTAGGAACATAATCAAACTCCTCTTGGAACTCCTCATGGAACACCATCCAATGGTTGGGCATTGCGGTTTGGACAGACATTTCGAATTGGAAAACAGGTATTTGGTGGAGAAAAAGGAATATGTGGGTGTGGTGGAGGAGCATGTGGTGGTGGTGGAGGAACATATGGTTTTGGTAGAGGAGCATATGGTAGGGTAGTAGTTGGTAATGGGGTGGTAGAAATGGTAGGAGAGCGGTGGAGGTGGGGTAGAATATTCTATGAAAAGTCCGTGGTGAAATTGGGGAAGAGGAGTCATGACGAACTCTACTTGTTTGCCCATGGTGATAGAAAGGAGTAGAGTCTTTATTCCTTGATTCAAGGTCCAAAAAATGATTTTCCAAGTTATCCATCCTCCCTTCCATATGGGAAGATAAGGCGGTTATCATGTTTACCACATCATGCAAAGTGGGTTCCCCGGTGGACACCCTATTCACCTCTTCTTGATTGGACATCGTACCTATGGAAGACACACAAAAAATTAAAGCAAACAAATGCGTTACATTAGTGAAAATAATTCAGACTCGCTCAAGGAATGCTCACCTTAGATGCCGCACAATTGCCATGACCAAAGATTGTACCTTGTGTAATTCGTTGAGTTTCAAGTGGCCAACCTCAACTCAAGGTCTAGAATGAATTTTTGTTGACTCAATAAGGAAACACTCAAGCTAACATGATGGAATCAATAAAGTTAAACAAGAATAAAGAAAAAAAATGTAGAAGAAGAAGCACGAAAAAATTCGGACTAAAAAAAACTAACAAAAAGTAGGTGAAGAACTTGATGTTAGTAGTTTTTAGGAATTAAAGAGATGAAAAAAATGAAGGACTAACTAAAAAACTAAATAAATGTGTTAATTAGATGTTAATTAGTGTAGAATTGAAAAAAAATGAGTTTGGAAGAAGAACCATGAAGTTTGGATACTTCGAAAAATTTTGAGGTTCAAAAAGTCCCAACACTTGAAAATTTTTGGCTAAAAAGTTTAAAATCTGCACATTTGCTCTCTGAAAGTGAGACTCACATGCCAGAAGTGAGAGTGGGGAAGGCTGGAGCTGTTTTAACTAATGTGGCTACTGACTGGAGCTGATATGGTGTTGAGTCAGGGTTGATGTGGCAGCAGATTTGACTACTTTGTTGGTAGTCCAGTGGTAGATATTTGCTGACCCAGGCGTTGACTCACGTCCATGTGGATTTTCATTTTTTTTACAAATCTTTTTTTTAATTTCAAATTTTTTAAACTAATAATTTCCACAAATGGACCCACTAACACATTTTTCACAAAATTAAAGGGAAGAAATGAATCAAAAGTACATTTGGGTCTTCTTCTTCACATTGAAGATATAAAGATCTTCAAGAACACAAAGAAAATGAAGAACAAAACCCTTGATCAAAACTTCTCTAGATGAACTCAAAATTTAGGATTATGTTCTCCTTGATGTAGAGAACAAACCCCGATTAAAATTAAGCTTCAATTTAATCCCAATCAATAAGACCCAATTGCAATTTTCATAAAGTCTTCAAACTTTCAAAGTCTTCAATGGTGGAAGCTTATCCACAACTCCAAATCACTTCAAACTTTAGGATTATGTTCCGCTTGATGTAGAGAACAAAACCCAATAAAAATTAAGCCATAAATGAAGCTCCACCAATGAAACTCAATTGCCAATTTCTTCAAAGTCTTCAAGCTCCAAGGTCTCCAATGGTAGAATGAATTTTCAACTCAAATTTCAAGAGAAATCCTAAGATCTAGACTCAAAAAACACTAGAGAACAAGAATCTAGTGTCAAAAACACAAGAAAAACAAGAAACATTTTCGATTTTTGATTTTTTTTAATTTAATACCTAAATCCCAAGATTAGTATTGTAAGAACAATACTAATTCTAGATCTGATACAAAATGATACAAGAAAAGGTAAAGGATATATAAAGAATAATTAACTTGACACAAAATTGGAAGGAAAAACAACCCTTGTTAAGAAACAAGGACCTCAAATCTGCAACCCAACAAGCACCAAGTTCACAGAAAGACCTCAAGAGAGATTAATTACCCTTGAAACCCTCTTCTCTACACAATTAACAATCTAAGACTAGGCAAAAGTTTAGTAATCTACTACACTCAAAATATAATTTTTTCAAAGTCATCCCAAAATTCTCCCATGAAAATTACAAGAACTCCTATTTATACTAAGTAAGGAAAAAAAGAAACTATTACAAATGTGCCCTTAATGAGTAAGGGCCTTGTTTGGTTCTCTTCCTTTTTCTTAAAATCAATGAATGGACACTTGCAACTTTAGCCCATCTTCTTTATCAACATGGCCACCTTGTGCTCCCGTCCATCCTTCACCCTTCCAAGCTAACATCCATATATAGGCACTTTGGATTGCATCACAAGCTCAGATTTGTCTTCAATGGAGGTTTTTACCTTGAGGAGGAAGAAGAAGAAGGTGAAGAAAAGCTAACTCTATTCTTTCTCTAGAAAACTAAAAGCTATTCCATACAATACAATTTAATATTTTGATGATAAGAAGGAATGGAATGTTCAATAATTTTTAAAAAATGTATAAAAGTAAGTTAAAAATGCTCCGCAAATCCCATGTGGACGATTTTGCCCTTCTGATGATGGTCTCACTTGCAAGGCATCGACGTTTCACCGGTGCCCAACCGCTGGAATCGCAACTGGGGGCCAGTGACTCCTGCCATAGTTCAAGCATTGGCACCGGTGGTTAGCAGGTGCTGATCCGCATTTCTCCGGTGCACCTTTCTCTACAGTGTGCTCCAGTGTTTGGTTGGCATTTTGCTAGTTCCATTCGGTGGAACGCAGGTCCTTTTCTATAGCTCCATGCTTTTGTTCAATACTTTGCTTTCTCTCTTTAAATTAAATGCCTCCAAAAATAAAAGAGAAAGAGAATAAAATCCTCCTAAATGACTTGAAAACCAAGAAAAAGCTCATGTTTAAAAGCCTAGTGAGTTGGTAAATTACCAACTCATCAACATTCTGAGTGTACCATCTTTCTTTCGCACAAATAAGACTGGGGCACTCCATAGAGAGATGCTGGATCTGATGAAACTCTTATCTAGAAGGTCTTTCAACTGTTCATTTAATTCTTTAAGATCAGCTGGGGCCATTCTGTAAGGAGGAAAACAGATGGTCTAGGTATCCAGAAGAAGGTCTATGCCAAAGTCTATTTCCTGCTTAAGAGGGACTTCGGGAAGACCTTTGAGAAATATGTTCAGGAACTCATTTACAACTAGAAATGATTGAAGTGTTGGGGTCTTGGAACTAGAATATTTGACCCTGACCAAGTGGTAGATGTACCCCTAAGCAATCATTTTCATAGCCTTAAGGTATGAGATGAACCGACCCTTAGGCGCTGACGTACTATCCTTCCATTCTAGGACTGGTTCGTTAGGAAACTGGAACCTGACGACCCTAGTTCTATAGTCAACTGAAGCATAACAAGATTGTAGCCAGTCAATGCCAAGAATAAGGTCGAATTCAACCATTTCTAACTCTACTAGATCAACTGAGGTGACTTATGCAACACTGTAATCGGACAAATCTCTATACACCGGCTAGCTCTAACTTACTCACCAACCAGAGTAGAGACTAAAAATGGCTCTAAAAGGATTTCTAGACTAATATCAAACTGGACAACGATGTAAGGAGTCAAGAAGGAAAGTGTGGCTCCTGGATCTAGTAAAGCATACATATCTATCTGAAAAAGACGTAACATACCAGTCACTACATAAGGTGAGTTCTCCTAGTGTTGACGGGAGGATAAAGCATAAAATTGGTTATGATGCTAACTGCTGACGACTCTTTTTCACATCGAGCGCGTCCGCAAGTGTACGGGTCGTGCAAGTAATATAGTGGCTCTTTTTAAGAACCGGATTGTCGAACCCACAGG
>JACEIK010007780.1:55076-68019 GCA_018107945.1 Datura stramonium
TTGTGCATGTACTAAAGAAGGTTTGACTCAATATTTAGCTTTACTTATAATTGTCAGAATTCAGCTTTAAGTCAATCGATTCAGTTATGATGTTATGAAGTTATATTATGAAGAGATCATGATTTCAAAAAGAACGCATGCAAGCCCTACTCTCAGATTCTTAATGTTTATGTTTACGTTATGCATTGTCTTTAAATGATTTTATTTACTTAAGCGATTTTACTTACCCTACATACTCGGTACATTCCACGTACTGACCGTATACTCTATGCTGTATCATTTGATGATACAGGACCCGACTCTCAAGTTCAGCCTCGCTTGTAGTCAGCTTATCAGAGTTAGCGTTTGCATTGTTGGTGAGTCCTCTTCTCTCGAGGACTAGACTTTTCAGATTTCTTATCTGTATTTTAGTTTCAATTTTGTTGAGTTAGTTGGGGTCTTGTCCCATCAACTCATCATGTTTAGAGGCTTTTCAGACATATGTATGTATTCATCTTCGGATTTTGTATTCTGATGTTGTGTTCAAGTTAGACTTCCGCTATGAGTATTTTTTTGATTATTCATTTTCTTGATTGAGTTAGACGTATGCTTATGCCATGGGTCGACTTGGGGTCTATTGGGGCTCCATGTCCCGTGTTACGATTCAGGCCTCTGTTCGGGTTGTGACAGTGGTATTGAGCATCAAATTGACTTCATTTCAGGGTCACAATTGCCAAACAAACTGGCTCACCCATCCAATCCGACAGACACCAAAGAAATTCAAAATCAAGTGGATGCCCTCCTTGAAAAAGGGGTGCAGGTGAGAGAAAGCATAAGCAGTTCCAGTGATCTTGGTGCTAAAGAAAGATGGAACTTGGAGGATGTGTGTCGATTTTCGCATCTTCAACAAAATCACAGTAAAGTATCGCCATCCCATTCCTCGACTTGATAATATGTTATATGAATTGAATGGTTCTTGCATATTCTCAAAGATTGATCTTAGGAGCAGTTACCATCAAATCTCGATGAAATCCAGATATGAATGGAAAACGACATTCAAGACTAAATTTGGTCTATATGAATGGTTGGTGATGCCTTTTGGTCTCACTGACGCTCTTAGTAGTTTCATTCGCCTAATGAACCATGTGATGAAGCCTTTCATTGGTAGATTTGTGGTTGTATATTGTGATGATGTGTTGGTGTATAGCAAGATCATGGATGAGCATGCTGATAATCTGAGATGTGTTTTGATGTGCTTCGACGTGAACAACTTTATGCTAATATTGATAAATGTTTTTTTGGTGTTGATGAAGTTGTTTTCTTGGGTTTTGTTGTGAGTTCAAGGGGCGTTGAGGTTGATGACCAAAATAGACGCTATTAGAAATTGGCCAACTCCTATATCCATTGGTGATGTTCATAGTTTTCATGGATTGACTAGTTTCTATAGATATTTTGTTAAGGGTTTTAGCACCATAGCCGCTCCTTGAACAAGGTGATCTTAAAGGATGTGCCTTTTATTTTGGTGAGGAGAAAGCAAGGTCTTCTGAAACTTTGAAAAAAATGCTTAGCTCCGTACCATTGTTGCAATTGCCCAACTTTGATAAGACTTTTGAAATTGAATGTGATGCTAGTAAAGTAGGAATTGGTGCCGTTTTGATTCAAGATTTGAAGCCCATTGCATATTTTAGTGAGAAGCTCAAAGGTGCGATCTTGAATTATTCCACCTATGATCTTGAGCTTTATGGTTTGGTTAGAGCTTTTGGTAATTGGCAACATTACTTGTGGCCTAAAGAGTTTGTCATTAGGACCAATCACGAGTCCTTGAAACATCTTAAAGCCCAAGGAAAGTTGAACAAGAGGTATGCCAAATGGATTGAACCATTGTACATCATATTTGATAGAGGCACTCAGTTCACTTCTCAGTTTTGGAAGTCACTTCAGAAGGGTCTTAGTACTTAAGTCAAGCCTCGCACAGCTTTTCACCCACAGACAAATGATCAGGCCAAGAAGAGCATTTAAACCTTGGAGTACATGTTGAGAGCTTGTCCCCTTGATTTCAAAGGTAGTTGGGATGATCACTTTCCTCTTATCGAGTTTTCCTACAGTAACAGTTACCATTCTAGCATCCAGATGGCTCTATTTGTGGATCTTTATGGGCGGAGATATAGGTCACCTATTAGATGGTTTGAGCTAGGTAAGGCTATGTTGATAGGGCCAAATTCAAATAATGAGGCTATGGATAAGGTTTATCTTATCCGAGAGAAGTTGAAGATAGCTCAGAGTCATCAAGAATCATATGCGGATGTTAGGAGGAGAGAGCTTGAGTTTGAGGTCGATGATTGGATATTTCTGAAGGTGTCACCCATGAAGGGAGTTATAAGGTTTGGAAAGAAGGGGTAGCTTAGTCCTTGATATGTTGTCCCTTATAGGATTTTGAGACGAGTTAGCAAAGTAGCTTATGAGTTTGAGTTGCCAGCGGAGTTAACTTCGGTGAATCTAGTTTTCCATGAATCGTTGTTGAAAGAGTGCCTAGTTGATCCATCCTTAGTTGTATCGGTGGAGAGCATTAGGGTGATGGATAGCCTTACCAATGAGGAGGTTTCAATTAAGATCCTTTATTGTTAGGTTCGAAAGTTGAGGAACAAGGAGGTTGGTTCGGTGAAGGTCCTTTAAAGGAATTAGCTAGTTGAGGGAGCTACATGGGAAGATGAAGTAGTTATGCTGGATAAATACCTGCATCTTTTCCCTTCCAACTCAGTTCCAGCGTGAGGTACTATTTTCTCCTTAGTGCTCTATTTAGTTTCATGTCAAGTTCATATCTCTTAGTCCCTCTCATGTCTTAGCATGTATTATGTTTCATGAATTCAGTTCAGTCATGTATCTCAATTCAGAGTTAGTCACTTCGTCAGTTTTCAGTATAAAGCCTTTCAGCTTTGGAAATTGCAGTTCCTTCCCTATCCTTCCAACCCTCTTATTCTCCATTTGAGGATGAATGTTCCTAAGGGGGAGATTATGTATCACCCCAAAATTTCCTACGACAAAACCCAATGAAAAATGGAGAAAATAATAGAATTAGATCAAAGGATGAACCGTTAAGTGATTCGTTAGGACACTTGACGAATTGTCAAGTGATCCATTAAAAGGGAAGTTGGAGAAAAAATGTGAGATTCTGCCAATCTTAATGATTGGAGCATTGATCTGTTAAGTGGGATGACGAATTGTTAAGAGGAAGCATTAAGTGAGGATTAGAGAGTAGAAATTTTTCTTTAGGTGTAATGAGTGGGACTCACGACCCGTCAAGTAGACTAACGGGTCGTTAAGTTATCCGTTAGGTCTGTCGGGATGAAATTTCAGTCAAGTTATTAAGGGCATTTCCGTACTTTCTACATCTTAATTCCTAAATTAAGTAGTTTTGAGCTCCTAAAAGGGGCATATTAGAGGGTTTTATTCATTACTAACCCTCGTTCTATTCCTAACATCTGAAGTTGAAGACAAATCCCTTCAAGTCCTCCATAATTAAGATTCTCCTTCTTCTCCAATTCTCATGGGTTTCAAACCCTAGCAAGATCCCTTCAAGTCCAGGTATGTAGGGTCATGAATGGGGGAATCCTTCCACCTTATGCAGAATTCAACTCATTTCATAAATCCTAGTCTCCAACCGTGATGTTATGAATTTCTAGGGTTAGACCCAATTTTAATGAAAATTCTCATGATCTTCTATAAAATCAATTCTCTTATGATTCAATACACAATTTATGATTATAGTTTCATGATTTCTACTAAAAGCTCTCATAAATCTATATTTTCAAATTTTGATGAATTACTCAATTATGCATGAATTTCATGAATCTCAAGATTATGTTTCAAGGCCGATCTCCAGCATTATTTTCATAGCTAGTTTACGTATGTTATGTAATTTATGAATATCATGATTTCTTACTAGCCCTTGTAAAAACCAAGTATGTTTTCATGATTATGATATGAGTGCTATGTATGTTTTGGAAGTAGTATTTAATATCGAGTGGATAAGGGTTCTAGACATCCCAAGTCCCATAACTATCTACTACCGCAGGATGAGGGTCCTTGCTAGTTGAGAGTGTCTCACTCGCCCCTAGCCTAAGATGTCCTTGCTAGTTGAGAGTGTCTACCTTATGATACAGTACTCATGAGTGATATCACGCCTTCATGGTTCATACCCTTGGTAAGGTATGGACACCCTCCCGACCAGGGGTACAGGTCGAGCTCTGTGTATTCTCACTTGGAGTATGTAGGTCATATGAATCTCCCACTGTTCCATGACTTACTATGAATGTTCACATTCATGACTTATGATACTATGACTTATGATATTTTGGCTCAATATACGCTTTATGATATTTTGGTTTCAGTTATGCATAGCCTCATGATTCAGTTACGAACACCTTAAGTCTGTATACTCATCTTACAATTTGAAACTCATGTTTTGACTTACTTTAACCTCATGACTTTTGTTTATTATTTTACTATTTTTTTTACTTATCCTGCATACTTAGTAAATTCGACATACTTATCGCACACCCTATGCTATATCATTTTATGATATAGGTTTCGGTGATTGACTACAACTCCATCCCTAGACTCATTTGTGCTCTAGTATCTCAATCCTTATCAGGATGAGTCCTTATCATCCAAGGACCTTTGCTTAGTCATCTATTTTGTTATTTTATGTTTTCCTATTTCAGAATTGGGAGAGCTAGTTGGGGATTTGTCCCTTCAGCTCATCGTATGTTAGAGGCTTTTCAGACTGCTATGATAGATATTTAATAAGTCGGTTGTATTGCTGTAGTTTAGCCATTCATGAAGTTTCAGACTTAATCTATCTGATGATATGTCCTATGTAGTTTCTGCTCAGTTGTGGTTTATGTATTATTATGTCAGGCATGTGTCATGGATTAGCTTGGAACCATTCATGGTTCTAGATCCCGTGTTGCGGCCCGGGTCTACACTTCGGTCATGAAATCTTCTCCCTTAACAAATAATGATCTTTTCGACAAATTGACTACTGCTTCATAATCAAAAGTCACAACTGTAAATCTAATTATGTAGTGTGTAATTAGTAGATTTTCTTTTATCTTACATTCACCTGAGATAAATAGGTTAAAGAAATTATTTAGGGTTCCAATTCACAAGCAAGTGTACGTGGTCCTTCAAGTAATACAAAATAATGAGTTTGGATATCATACTCAAAGGTCTTGTGATTTAGCAGTTATCAAATAAGTTCTAATACCGCAAAAGTGAGACATATGTTTTAGTAACCAAGAGAGTTGTTTGATTTTTAACTATTTTGTATCTAATAAACTAAAACAAGAAAGCAATTAATGGTTGTGATTATAATTTAGAGAGATATTCCAGGGTTATGACTCTAATTCGCAATCATGTAAAGTATTCAATTTCATTGATTGATTTGTCTATCTAGTTGTTCATTTATGAGGCATGACTAGGGTCTTCTGAGCTTCTTATCATCTATCCAGGTTGATCCCACAACTACTATGTTGAGCGAGAAAGTGGAAACCTAATCCAAATGCATTTGTATGTCCACTTTGTAACCAAGTAAGGTATCTAGGTATATTCGTATCCTAGCCACAAATCAACTCTTTATTTTATTAAAGAAAATATCTTACTCCATATGTTCTTCGTTCTAACACATAATCCATCTTTCGAGTTCATAATGAGAATATAGCTTTATTTAAATGATTGTGAAACATTAAAATAGTGAGCACAATAACATAAGAACAACCAATATGCTAAAAAATTTTGTTGAATCAATCCTCTACTAAATAATTATGCTTTTAGCCGTAACTCCATAGAAAAGTCTTTTAGCTACTCATGTTCTAAGCAAGAAATTTTCAATATCGATGTTGTTCATGCAAAATTAAAGAATGGAAGTGTAAGAAATTAAGAACCCTAATGATTTGTTCTTCTCTCCTTTTTGTGTCTTGATAAAAAGTGATCAACCCTAATTTAGATGCCCAAAGGTTATATTTATAGTACTGAAAATGAATCTTCTTTGCTTCTTGGACTTGGATTTGGCTTTTGGACCAGTCAGTTGCCAGACTCCTATCAGCGTCATGCCCTTCATAGAGAAGGCTTAGCTCCATGTCGTGGAGCTCCATGCGGACCTAAGATCTATTTCATCCTTTTTGAAGTTTTGCAATCTAGGTGGTGTGGAGCTTATCATGGGGCACTAGCTCCGTGTCACGGACTTCATAGTGTAGGTTGTCCTATGCAGCTTTCAAATCAAAATTGCTCCCCGTGTTGCAAACATTCTTTTATCACTGTAACAAGTCCCTTTCAATTCCCAATGTCCCACATTCACTTCTTGCAGCATTTTAGGTCAACTCCTTGTGCAATTTAGCTTGCAAGCATCTAATCATATATATTAGCTCACCATACATGAATAAGCACAAAATCATCAGAATGTACATGAATATTACCCTCAAAATAAGGCAAAATATGAGTAAAATATGGTAAATAGGCATATAAATATGCCCAAGATTACCATCTCACACTTAAACTATTATTCTTCCTCGAATAATTCATTACACTTTCAATACATCTTAAACCACAAAACACCAATCAAACAGGTCTACTCACACTCAGGTTCACCACATGATTTATAATTCACTCAACATGAATACATATCTATATTCATAGATCCTTCATTTAAAACTACATAGCCTCTAGAAGTTACTCTTTATGGTAATAGGGCCAACATGATCATGTATAAGCATAACAAATATTAATACACCAAGTTTTCACCATTATGAGACCTCGAAATTTAAGAGAGATTCCCCTTATTCATATCATTCATATGATGTTTAAATTGAAAGTGCAATCCAACCTGAGTGTGTGCAACCTATTGAGAATATGAGGGAACTCTCCGACAAGGCTATCCCTGTCAACCCGCACATCAGGAATGTACTTTGTCTCCTTGTGGTCCTTGAACCACTTCTTCCCTTCTTTCACAACCCAATGTAAACCATACCTTCTTGTAGGCTCAGGCTGATTGGGTGGTACAATTTGTTGTTGTGACGTATGTCCCATATGATACCTCTTTTTTGTATGGCTTCTGAAGGCTACATTCTTACCCTTTCTTGGCTTGGGTGCCATTGTTGATGATTTTATTATTATTAGGAGAAGAAATATGATAGGAAAAGGGATTTTTTCAAACTTTTGAGGGAGGATGAGATTTGGTCCACAATGCTTAGGGTTCAAAAATGAGGAAACTTCTAAGTTTTTCTGGTTTTAAAGAGTCCTATAGGTTGGGTATAGGTTATTTTACCCTAAAAAAACATATCAGGCATGACATGGAGCCTATCGTAGAGCAACTGGTCTGTGTCGCAGATCCTAACACACACTTTTTCCCTGATTTTCATCTTCTAAAGTTTTCTCCTCTTGACACGGAGCTTAAAGAGGTGGTGAACCTCCGTGTTGCAGAGATCAAAATGGTTCCAACCTTCCGCTTCATGCTTGGTTGCATTCCCTTTGTACTAGAAATGTATGCCACAAACTAGTTATAAAAAGTATGGGTTGCCTCCCCTTAAGCACCTTATTTTTGGTCATGGTACAACACCTCTTTTTTGTATTTTCTTTATTTTATGTCATATGCTATTACAATACAATATCGGGTTGCCTCCCAAGTAGCGCTTGATTTAGTTTCATGGAATGACACACCTCAAATCAATTATTAGACTATGCAATTGAGTTCTTTCACCTGTCCACATCCTCAGCCTAATAATGCTTTATTCATTTCCCATTCACCAAAAACATGACACTCTTGTCTTCCCTCCATAGCTCAATTGCTTCGTGAGGAGTTATATAAACCACTCCAAATGGACTAGACCACTTTGACTCAATATTTTTGGGAAGAGCTTTGGTTGTGAGTTGAACAAGAGAACCTACTGATCTAGTTCAAAAGATTGGGGAAGGATATTCTTGTCAAGCCAATTCTTGATCTTCTCCTTGCAGAGCTTATCATTCTCATATGCAAGCAATTGAAATTCATCAAGCTCTTGTAGTTGCAACATTCGTTTCTGCCCAACTATCCCCGCATCAACATTGAGCTTCTTGATAGCCCAATAAGCTTGGTGTTCTAATTCTACCGGTAAATGGCTTGCCTTGCCCTAAACCAGTCGGTAGTGTTACACCCTAAAATATTTTTAGTGATTATTTGATGTTTGTATGCTATGTTAAGGGAAGTATGGATTGTATATTGATCGTAGATGAGCAGAGAAACATGTATGAAGGGAAGAGCGAAGAGTATGTCAAGTTCATAAGTAAGGGTCAATTTTAAATAATTATATATCCCAATATATAACGAGTTAGAAGTTCTAAAGCCTATCAAATAAAAGGTATTCGAGTCTAGTTTTTAAAACATTAAACTGCTCGTCAATCGGAATTTTGAGTAAAAAGTTATAGGTATTTTACAATGGCACTATCAAGCAGTAAGNATATATATACATATATAGATATCAAATGTTTGGTCCATATTTCATTTCCAAAGTTTCCATAGTTGAGCTTCTTGTTTCCTCCTCATTTTCTCTCTAATTTACAGTAAGCTACTAAGGAAAACTTATGGAAATACCCCAAGAGTTCAACCAAAATACAAGATAAAGTGAGATAGTTGATTACAAGTTGTGCTAGGTATGAGGGGTTGTTTTGGAGCTTATTTTGGCAGCTGGTTTGGGAGAAGTTGCTGGGTTTTTGAAAATGTTTGGACTTCCTATATGTTTTCCTTTGAGTAGGGATTGATGCCAAGAAGGAAGGTAATGATTTTATGTAACATCCAAGAGTTTCCCGTATCAGACTCTAGAGTTAGATAGAGTTCAGCAGAAAACCAGTAGAAAATTTTCTCAGAATGACTCATCCAATGAGTCGTTGGTTTCTCTAATGGCCTGTTAGATCAAGCCATTGGAAGGGTTTCAAAATGATGGTGCTAAGTGTTTTGGATACCACGAGAGGATAGAATGAGTCGTTGTGCAAAACAATGACCTATTAGATGTAGCCGTGGTGAGCTAGCAGACCAGACTTCCCAGAAATGACAAGCTAGGCAATGACCTGTTGGTTGTTGTGACGGGGCATCCTGAGGGGTCATTAGTTGGTGCTGAGAAAAGCATTGGTTTCTGGTTCAGTGACAACGGACGGTTACCACAAACTATTAAGTGATGTACGACCTGTCGTGACAGTCATTAGAGAGATCTCAGGTTGTGGAGGCAGTAGTGATGACGGAAGGTACTGACGTGTCGTTGGGTCAAGTAACGACTTGTTTTGTAAGTCATGGGATGAAGAAATAGAATCTGGAGAAATAACCCCCGAAGTAACGGACGGTTACCATGATCTTTGGTAAGGACCAATGATTCGTGGTTAGGGTCGTGGTCACTAGAAGGGCTTATTTTTTATCTTATTCCCAAGGGTATTTTAGTAAATTTCTATGCTTTCAGTTCCTAAATGAAGTCGTGTTGGGTATTGTAAGGGTTGAATTAAAGGGGTTTTCACTAGGCTAAGCCCCTATTCTCCAAAACCATCTGTAAGTTTTCTTCCTCTTCATCTCTTAAGCTCAAGGATCACCTAGGGTTCTTCAAGGGCATCAAGATCCAAAGTTCTAGTGGGGGATTTCTTCAAGCCAGGTATGCAGGACTTCAACAAGGATCTCTTTCATCCTTGTGTCCCAATTTTTATACTAAAATCCTAAACCCTTGATTTCTAGAAAAGCATGTTCTGGGGTCTCAATCTATGTAAGAATTCTCATATGCCTTTTATGGAATCTGAGACCTATCATGATTATTAGTTGTGTATTCTTACAAAGTTACTTTCAAGTTCTCGGATTATGTACATGATATGTGAATAGCATGATTATTGAATTTTCACCATTATTTAGGGTAAATTTCAAAACATGGCTTTATTAAATACTCACATGCTCCTACCATGAATTTGTTATGTATATGTTTAAATCATGTTCTGAACATATGGGCTTACATGAATCTGAAATATATGATCTTGATTCATGTTAAAGCATGATTAGAACTTATGGGCTTAAGTGAATATGAAATATTTATTTGCATTCACTATGTCTTTGGCTATATGTTAAAGTATGACTTGGACTTATGGATCTTACATGAATATAGAATATATGACTTATACTATCAATTCGGGATTGAAATGTTATGAACTTCGAGGAAAAAGAATGACAATGATCTTTCAGACATTCAGGCTTGTTGATAGTAGAAAGTAGCCTTGATCAGACTTTAAATGAATTCAGTATGATGTAATGAGTCAAACACTAAGGTCTCTGATTAGCTGAAGTAGCTTAGACTATATGAATGATTGTCAGATTGGTACCATCATGTAAAAGTTTTATTAGGACTCTCAATAGTCGGGAATGTTTCCCCCAGTTCAGTCAGGGAATCTCAATAGCAGAGAATGTCTCCCTTAGTCAGTCCAGGACTCTCAATAGCAGAGAATGTCTCCCTTAGCTTTGTTATGGATTCTCATTAGCCGAGAATGTTTCCCTTAGCTCAGTCAGGGATTCTCATTAGCCGAGAATGTTTCCTTTAGCTTAGTCAGGGATTCTCATTAGCTGAGAATGTTTCCCTTAGCTCAATCAGGGATTCTCATTAGCCTATAATGTTTCCCTTAGCTCAGTCAGGAATTCTCATTAGCCGACGTTTTCGCTCTAAAACACGCAAGTGCACGTGGTCATACAAGTAATATAGTGGCTCTTTCAAGAAAGATATCGAACCCACATGGACTGTAGCTTAGTGATTTTTCCTACTTTAGTAGTCAGAATTACTTTATGCAAGTATGTAAGTAAACACAATGAATTAAAAGTTGACAAAGAGTAATATATAAAGTAACACTGAATGAATCTAAAAATGTTGATTTAAACAATACCAAGAACAGTCTAAGGTTAAGGAATGACATGCAAACATGTATAATTTATATTATTCTTCAGCTACCCTCTCTTTCAGGTTGATGGTTGGGAAATATTAGAGTCTGACTCTGGTCTCTCGAACCTCTATCCAATTACCCCATTATAAACCCTGCAACTACACATTTCTGTGATGCAATAACTCATCCTAGGGCTAGTAAAAATAGTTCCCCTTGATAACCGAATATGACGTTGCAGATATATTTCTATCCTGCATGCGAATCTTACCTCTAATTTACAACAAAGATAAGAACATATTCCCCTATTCCAAGTCTACCCTAATAATTTTCCTTTCAGAGTAAAATTAGGATTATAAATTTACCTCAATGCTGGACAAACATTAAAATAATGAAAATCAAGAATAGAAGAATAACCGTTCATAAGAGACGAAAATTCAGCTGTAAATAATATGAAATTACACAATCATGCGATTAGCCTCAACCTCAGAATGAGGTAATTAAGCCAATCATTTGTTGATTAAACATCTTAAAACAAGTTTTATCATGCCAACAATGGAAATTTAGAAGAAAAGATAAGAGAAAGAACCCTAGAATGTTCTTTAGCTCAACTGCTGCTTCCTACATTCTTGCCAAAATATCCGATAATGAAAAATAAAAGTCTAAGTGTTCTATTTATATAGGTGTAAAATTTCACAGTGATAAACTAGCTCCGTGGCACGGAGCTCATCGCGATAAGATAGGTCCGTGACACGGAGCCAACATGGAGATGCACTGGAATTGGAACTGGGATGGAATGCCTCCTCCGTGGCATGGAGGCTAACGCGGAGATTCAGCTCCGTGCCACGGGGCTATCGCGGACCTTCACTGGAATGTGGCATATTTTGAAAATCCAAGCTTCGTGGCATGGAGCTTAACGCGGCAAGTCTCCTCCGTGCCACGGGGCTATCGCGTAGCCTCACTGTTTTGCGCCTTCCAAATTCCTAAATTTCTTCCACTACCCATGCACTGTGGCACGTTGTTCAACGCGAACCATCCTTAACGTGACACGGTGGTGAACTTTCAGCTCAATGTTAACGCCTCTCCAAATATTTTCATATTCCCGCTCGAAGTTTAACTCGCTCTTTCCGCTGACATCTTTGTCTTATCCACCTGCAAATAGTCACAACACCATTATTAACCCGAAAAAGAAAACAACCATAATTACTCCAAGCATGTGTGAATACATCAATATTATCCTTATCTAGACTCCCGGAGGGTAAGAAATACGTATTAAAAAAGTAAGTTGCCCCTTGTTTCAGAAATGCCTAAGGTAAAATTTNAGAAATACGGATTTTGGTCATATAAATACGCCCAAGATCACCACCCCACACTTATAACCTTGTTCGTCCTCGGATAAGCTTTTAGTTTCCTCGACATGATTTCAACAACATTAATATCTTTAGAGGGCCAAAGTAACTCACACCTAGTTGTGCTAAACACTTTAACCATGGAGTACAATTCACTTCATCAAGCATGGTCTTCACTAACCATTTTTATGAGCAGAATCACACAAGCCCTAATGAATAACTTTTCAACTGAAAATTTGGCCAACATGTTTGGATCATAATAGTGAAGTATTAGCTTAACCAAAATCCCACCATTATGTGCCCTCACTGATGTACAACAGTTCTATTTCCATGAAATCAAGATAATCACAATTAAGCACATCATATATTGAATCGCTCACACTCCAAAGATTACTTCAAGCAAATCTAATGCATCATGAATTTGCTTTTAGTGTACTACTTAACCGAACATAACATCACTTATAGGATCAAAAGGGCTTTTTCTAGGTTGTAATGTCGGCTAAGGGACTGGTAGGATTATTTAGGTTGTAGTGACTCTTATCCTATGCACTTTAAGACAATTACACATTTTGCTTTTCAGCAATTTCTTTCGCCTTACACTCTAACTTCGTTGAAAGTGTCCTTATAGATGTACGAAGTGTGTACCCTTGGCTTAAACTCATCAATAGACTATATATACACATATGTATAAG